>PVJX010016334.1:0-40567 GCA_004027295.1 Dolichotis patagonum | reverse complement strand
CAATGCCCTCACGCTGATGCTCAGGAGAAGAAGAGAATGAATGGTGAGTGGGTGACCATCGAACCCCCTGAGACTCCTGCCACCTGTGTCAGGCAAGGGCCCATGCTGTGCAACCCAGCGCTTGGTGTGTAGCTCTCCGAAAACATATTTTAAATGTTGTGTGAAGTTTATTTTTAGCTGACACATTAAACTTAAAAATTGTGCACAGTAATTAGGTACATGTGATGTTTCGAAACGTGCAGTTGTGCAATATTTAAACGCGTTTCCTCCAGCACTCACCATTTCTATATGCTGAAAACATTCCAAAGCCTTTCTTCTAGGATTAGCGGTACATGCAGCTTAAGGATAGGAAATCTGACTGGGATTTTAGATGGGAGTGTGTTTACCTCTGTAGATGGTGGAGCGGGGTGGGGGGATGTTGGGAACCGGGAATAAGTGCCAGGAAAACTTCTAGAGGCTGTGTGCCAGGATGTTGATTTGAGTAGCAGATGTGCTTGTATTAAAAACCAGGCATAAACTAGGCATGTTAGTGTATGCCTATGATTCCAGCACTCAGGAGGCTGAGGCAGGATGATTGCTTTGAGTGCAGCAAACTGAGTTCAAGGCCAACCTGAACTACATAGCAAGACCCTGCCTCAAAAAACAAAACAAACAAACAAAGGACAAAAAAAAAGTAATAAAAACCAGGCACGGTGGCTTATAGCTGTAGTTTCAACACGGTGGGAGTCCAATGCATAAGAATTACAAGCTCAAGTCCAGGCTGAGCAATTGAGTCCCTGCCTCAAAATAAAAAGGGTTGGGGATGCAGCTCAGTGTGAAGACCCTGGGTTCAGTACTCAGCACTGAAAAAAAGAGATCCAAATGGACACTTGAGAGTTGATGACTTTTATTATGTAAATGATGTCAACTGGCTTATACACTTCATTATGTTTCTTCATTCCTCAAGAGAAAACTGCCTGGTGGCACACACACCAGGGACGGTAAAGACACTCACTCAGCGCTCAGTGCAGGAAAGAGCAACTCAACCCCTAGCTGGGGCTCCTTTGCACTTCCACTGTCTGGGCCTGAGGTTTGCAAACCTGTACTGCCAAGGCTGCTCAAAGGGGGCAGGCCTACAGCCAAAGCGCTGCTGTGGACAGGGCAGGGGACACAAGGCTGTGGCAGGCTTGTGGCCAGCCCCTGGCATATGGCCTCCCAGGAGACGCAGTGGAGCTGGGACTGCCATGCTCCGTGCAGCCCTGACCACAAACAGTCACTAGCCCAGGTGCCAAGATCTCCTTTCTCAGCTGCGGCCTCCCTGCCCAGACTTGCTCCAAGGCAGAGCTTCAGTTTCTCCATCTGTAAAAGGGGATTAAGAGCCACTTCCTTCATTATAGCAAGAGAGAAGTTTGTGTTTGTGCATTGATATGGGAGCTTGTTAAAAAGGAATGCAGAATGGCCCTGAAGCAAGGCCAGCAGATTGCTGTAGCTGCTGGTTTCAAACAGGAGCCTAAAGAGAATTCTTTCTGTGGTCTGTTGGCCATTTCAGAAATTTGGAAATGGAATGGTCAATTCATCAGAAAGAAATAGCAGGTGAGTATGGTGGACTTTAGGGGGCCTGAAGGGGAGAGACCCTGGTGCCTCGGGACCTGCACCATGCAGTTGACTCGGGGTGCCAGGAGAACAAGGAGCTCCTCCTCTCTTTGAGGGCGGCTGTGAGTGCGGCAGACTTTCGGCGGCCTGAAGGAGAGAGACCCTGGCACGTCGGGACCTGCACCGTGCAGTTGACTCAGGGTGCCGGGAGAACAAGGAACTCCCTCCCTCTGGGGGGCAGCTGTGATCCTGCCAGTGCATGGGCTAAGAATCGAACATCTCACATCGTCCTGTCCCGTGCCCCCACCTTAGCAAGTGGGAACCAGTTAACTATACTTCTTGTGAAAAGATTGGCTATGTTATTTAGTATGAGCTCTCCATATGCAAAGATATGGACAACCATTTGGAAGAAAACAAGAGACAATATGACAGATAGTGAAGATCTCTGGTTGTCCAACTTTGAAATTTATGTTTTCTTATGTCCCATTCTGTTCTGTTTTGTTGTGTTTAATTTTACTCCCTTTAAAATAAAATTTAAAAAAAAAAAGGAATGCAGAAACCCAGAATGTCCATGAGGCCCTCTTGTTCTGAAGTAAAATAGGAGGAGGAAACCAAAAACCACACGATGCACTAGTCTGGGAAGGGATGAAGAGGAAGAACACACTGCACGCAGTGAAATCTCCCTCTGCAGGGCGGGTGAGAGGAAGGGGAGATGAGCGTGGGGTCCTTGTCTGCTTTGCAGCAGTTACCAAGACTGACAGGAGACAAAGCGCTCTGAGAGCTGGTGATAGCTGGCCTGTCCCGACCTCATGGTAAGACTGCCCGGGACATCTGTTAAAAGGCCTTCTCCAGACTCTGGAGCCTGTGTGCTTAAGGAATGTCCAGTGTGTTGTGTGACAGAAGTGATGACAGGACTACTTCTCACATGTCTGTGTCCTGGAAAAAGCCCAGGATTGGGTAACCGTCCCCAGAACAGATACTAGGATACTGAGGTTAGCGTGGCTCCAAGCCCAGACAGGGGCCTGCCGGGGAGCATGGGAGCTGCCATTCTTATCCCAAAGCCCTTGTGAGAAGTGACCAGCAGAGGTGAGGAAGAGCAGGGCCAGCAGGGGAACCGGGCCCGGGCGCCTTCTGATGTCCCTGGTGCAGACTATTTCTCTGAGACCCACAGCCCAGGGAGACCATGCCAACCAGGGCCCAAAGGGAGCTCATCCCTTGTTTTCTGGCTGGGATGGTAGTCACAATGCTAACCCTGGGGTGACCTACTCTTCTTGGGCTTCATCCAGGTAAACAGGAACAGTCTGGCCTACTACACTCAGGGCTCCCCAGCCATGAATCCTGATTTTGATCAAGGAACTCTGGAATTGGATAGGTATGCTGTCTCTCTGAGCCTCAGTTTCCCTATCCAGAAGCAGGACTGGCAAGATTGACCTTGCGGGTTCTGTGTGAGGATTAGGACCTGGCTTGTGTACTGCATGACAGACGGGGGTGGTGGCAGAGCCCCAGGCTCTGAGAAGGCCACTTGCTTCAAGTCCCAGTTTGGCTGTGCTAGTCGTATGGGCCTGGGCACAGGCCTCAGCCTCCCTCTGGTCTTCTAGTTCACACTCAGCAGATACTTACTGGGTCACACCTGTGGTGTGCCAGCTCTGTGTGGGGTCTCTCTCTCAGCTTCCATGTCTCCATTGGCAAATGAGAACAGCAATGGTCACTACTAATAAATAAATGTACTGGCAGCACTTGGTCTTGCTGTCTCAGGGGCCCTGGCCCTCCCAGATTGTGGCTTGGTGACAAGTGAGGCAGGGAGCATGGGTGTGGCCAGGAACTGGCTGGTCTACTCTTTCCCTGGTCCGAGCTTTGAAACTGCTTACTCAGACCAGTGAAGCCCACCTGGGCCTCTGTTTCTGTCCCTCACCCGGCAGAGTGTCCAGGTACACACTGGGACTTCCATGGACACTCTCTTCTATAAAAAAAAAATAGGTAAATGGGCTGGAGATATGGCTTGGTGTCACAGTGCCTGCCTGGCAAGCGTGAGTTCATGAATTTTGATTCCCCAAACAAACAAACAAAAAAACCAGAAGAGTAAGATTATATTTATAACTGCATGGATATAAAGGTGACTATAACCCAGATTGGTTTTATTATTACACATTCCTTCTTACCTGCCCATTTTAGGATGGAAACATCTCTATTCCTCTAGCAGGGCCCTGTTTCGGGCATGGTGCCTGCTGAGCCCAGGGGAGAGATCCGAAATGGTCACATAATCCAGGTTGTAAACTGCCACTCCCTCTTCTTGGAAGGTCTCCACTGCTGTCCTGGAAGCCCAGCATTTCCCAGGGAACTGTGTCCCCTCTGTGGATGCCCCTTTCCTACTACTGCTGAACCTGCTCCTTCTGCCCAGTGAGGACCAAAGGGCCGGGCAGGGTCTGCCAATGTCCCCCAACAGGCTGTGACAGCAGCCACACAGTAGCAGCTGGGAATACTTTAAACCATCCATTTTGCCAGGTGTGGTGGTGCACACCTGTAATCCCAGCATTTGGGAGGCTGAGACAGGAGGATCATTGAGAGTTCGAGACCAGCCTGGGTTACAAAGTGAGCTCAAGGCCAGCCTGAACTGCATAGTGAGACCCTGTCTCAAAAAGACAACAATATAAATAAATACATAAATAAATCATTCATTTCCTCCATACTTGCCAGCGATTTAGCTCAGTGGTACGAGTGCCTGCCTGGCAAGTGCAAGGTCATGAATTCGATCCCCGATAAAAAAATAAAAATAAAAAACAAACAAAAAACTTCATTACCATTTCCTCCATACATGATGGAAACAGTTGTCCAAGGTCACACTGTAAAAGATGGGTTCAGAGTCAGGCAGGCTCACCTGCAGTCCCCAGCAGTTTTTGATCTTCCCCCAATCAATATAGAGTATCACCAAGAACCCCAGTGTATGTGAGTCTATCCTTGATAATCTCTAACTGTTATATTTGTTTCCTGGGTCTGTGGTAACAAATTATGCCAAACTGGGTGTTTTCAAAGAATAGACATTGGCTGGGTGTGATAGTACATATCTATAAGTCCTGGTGCTTGGGAAGCTGAGGCAGGAGGAATGCAAATGTGAGCTCTGCCTCAGCAATTTAGCAAGATTCGGGCTGGGGATTTAGCTCAGCAGCATAAACGCCTGCTTTGCAAGCATGTGGTTGTGAGTTCGATCCCTGGTACTGATTCAAAAAAAAAAATGTAGCAATTTAGCAAGATCCTGTCCCAAACTTTAAAATGGTTGGGGACATAGCTAGTAGCAAGGGTGAGGTCCTGGGATAAACCCTTAATACCCAAAAAAAACAAAACGGAGGAGGAGGAGGAGGAGGAGGAGGAGGAGGAGGAGGAGGAGGAGTTTATTCTCACAGTCACAGAGTTTTGGAATTGAGGAGTTCGAAATCAGGTCTCAGCAGGCAGGCGGAGCTGGTTCTTCCCAGAGGCTCAAAGGCAGGATCTGTCCCCTGCCTCTCTCAGCTTCTGGGAGCTGGCAGGATGGGACCCTTGGTTTGTAGACATGTCACCTCCATTTCTGCTCAGGGCCCGTATCAACTGCGCCCCTCTGTGTCCTGCCCTCTCTCAGCAGGACACTAAGGTTAGGGTTGGGCTCTCACTAACCCAGAATAATCTCATCCTGAGATTCTTTATCACATCCACAAAGGTCACCGTCATGGGTTCGGGAGGTTGGGACATGGGCACCGCCCCTACATGTGGGATGCAGATAAATGGCGAAAAAACCAGAGGGAGGTGTCAGAGAAGTGGCAACAGGGGTACGAGTGGTGACACTGCCTTGGTATGCAGCTGGTCCCCGCATACAGTGGACACCCAGAGAACGCTAGCACCGTTTACCTGTGGTCAGCCTTCAGGGTCTGGGGAAATGTTTGGTGTTCCTGTTTTGCTCAGCTGCAGGTCTGACAGCAGGATCCCACCTCTGGTCTGCAGAAACTCCCTCAGTCTTGCTCTCTGTTTGCCAAACACCAGAACCAGGCATGCCACAGGCACCTTCAGGCCCAGGCAAGCCCCACTCCTTCTGTCCATCTGCAGTGCATCTGCACACAGGGCCTTTGGTTTGCCCACGTCCAGCCTTCCTCCTGCTTCCCTTAGCTTGGGGCTTCTCTGGTGAGATGTATCCTGCCAACACGCTTGCTCTCCACTCCGCCTAAGGGACAGGGGCCAAGTGTGCTCTGTCTGTGTCTTCTGCCTGGAAAAGGAGTCACCACTCTGCCACACACACAGCTCCAGGGGCCGAATCCTCTCACCCGGCCCCTCCATCTCCTAATTCCATCTGCCCCTCCTGTTCATTCCTTCTGTTAGTCTTGACCCCTTTCAATTCCTGGAATTGAAATCTTCATCGTTTCCTTGCCTCCAGGCCTCTGGTAGGGCTGTGTCCTCTGCCTGGAATGCTCTTTCTCTACATCAGGCAGCGGCTGACTCCTCCTTATCTATCTGCTCAGGTCTCTGCAAAAGGTGCCCTCCCCTCCCAACCCCACTCGCTGGCAACTGCTTAGGGTCTGCTGCACAGGGGGACCGCCACCTGCGGGGCTGGTCTTCCTTCTCTGTACCCCCTTGTCCCAACTGCTGTGTCCTTAAAGCAAGGACGCTGCCTTGCCCACAGCTCAGCCCCAGCACTGAGCACACACCTCACGGGGCTCAGGAAACCATGTGTTCGCCCTAAGGATCATATTTCTGTCTCTCTCAGACAAGGGGGAGAGGGTAGGCTAATGGGCATGTTTCAAAGAGAGAATCCTCAAAGTTGAAGGCAAACTATGGTCTCTAGAATAGTGCTTTCCTGGGAACCAGGGTCTTCTGGTGTCTAGCAGATTCCTAGGGAGGTCAGTGTTGTCTAAAGATAGAACTATCTCTCTTATTTCAAGTAACAACATCCCCCTCCCTCTGCCTCCTCTCTGCCTCCACATTCGCATGCCCTTCTACTTATTATCAAAATACCTAAGCCTCTGTGCTGATTAAGGCCACTGGACAATGCTTAGGGAAGGCCTGGTCCAGATGGTTTTGTTCTCACCATGTTAGGTATTTGGTCAGCACCTCTTTTTTTTTTTTTTTTTTTAATTTTATTTAAAGAAACAAAAAAACAAAAAAGAAAACAAAACAGAAAAAGGGTAACAACAATACAGAATTCCAGACAAAAAATAAAAGAACCACAAGAACTACAACAAAACAAAAACATTAAGAAATCACCACTTGATAAGTTACATACTGTCATCATTGGAAATAGTTGTTCAAGTTACAAAATTAAAGCACACAAAGTAGACATTCAAAGAGTGAGACTATTGACAATTCTGCTCAACAATCTAACAAAAACAGTAATGTGGTCATCTATCTTACACACTTAAACATACATGCAGTTATATCCTTTAGAGCACTTTCTTTTCCCCTCTTTTTTTAAATATATATATATTTTTTTAAATTTTATTTTAAGGGGGTAAAATTAAACACAACAAAACAGAACAGAACGGGACTTAAGAAAGCATAAATTTCAAAGCTATACAACCAGGGATCTTTACTATCTGTCATATTGCCTCTTGTTTTCTTCCAAATGGTTGTCCATATCTTTGCATATGGGGAGCTCATACTAAATACCATAGCCAATTTTTTCACAAGATGTGTAGTTAACTGGCTCCCACTTGCTAAGAGGGGGACATGGGACAGGACAACATGGGATGTCTGATTCTCAGCCTGCTCACCAGCAGGCTCACAGCCGCCCCCCAGAGAGGGAAGGAGCTCCTTGTTCTCCTGGCACCCAACTGCATGGTGCAGGTCCCGATGTGCCAGGGTCTCTCTCCTTTAAGCTGCCAAAAGTCTGCCACACTCACAGCCATCCCCCAGAGAGGGGATGAGTTCCTTGTTCTCCCGGCACCCTGAGTCAACCACACGGTGCAGGTCCCAAGGCGCCAGGGTCTCTCCCCTTCAGGCCCCCTAAAGTCCGCCATATTCATCTGCTATTTCTTTCTGATGAATTGACCATTATATTACATTTCCAAAGTTCGGAAATGGCCATCAGACCACCGAAAGATTTCTCTTTAGGCTCCTGTTTGAAACCAGCAGTTACAGCAATCTGCTGGCCTTGCCAGTGGTCAACACCTCTTAATGGTATGAGGAAGTCAGATCCCACTTCAGCTGGTGAAGTCTTCTCTCTGGGCCCCTACTTCTAGGTGCTTGTGACACCTGCCAGGAACCTTGAAGGAGCGAGGGAGTGAGAGCAGTGATTCCCAGCCAGCCGAGGGGCAGATTGGATGTTTGTGCCTGGCTGGATGTCAGCACCAGTGTGTCTGAAGAACTCCCCAAGTGTACAGTAGATTCTTAGTCAACAGTAAAGAGGAATGAAGTTCTCTCCCTCCCCCTCTTTCTCCCTCTGTCCTCTCAACTCCTCTCCCTCCCCTCCCCCTTTTCCCTCTCCCTCTCCTTTTCTCAAGAAGGTCTTGCCATGTTGCTCAGGCTAACCCTGATCCCACAATCTTTCTGCCTCAGCCTCTGTAGCAAAGAGTAAAGTTCTGATGCATACAGTAATGTGGGGGAACTGTGAGACATCATGCCAAGAGGAACAAGCCAGACACAAGGAACTTCATAGTGTATGCTTCCATTTATAGGAACTATCCAAATAGAGTGTTATGGCCTAAGCTTCATGTGGTCATAGTTGGGGCTTTTTCAGAGGTAGCTGGATTGGTGCAATGCTAGGCTTAAACGCACTAGGATTAAGGGTATGTGACCCACCCTGAATAGGCTTGATAAAATAGAAGAGATAGAAAGAGCTGTGGTCATCCCTTTGCTTGTTTTGTTATTGCCATGAACTGTTTCTCCTCTGCGATGCCTTTCTGCCATGTTTCGCTCTGCCTTGGAGCCAGTTGATTATGGACTGAAACCTCTACAAACTGATCTAAATAAACCTTTTCCCCTTTAACTTTAGGTGTTGGATATTTTGACTTGGCAACTAGAGAAAAGTAACTAAGATACCAAGCAAACCCATGGGACAGAAAGGGGTTGAGTTGGTACCTAGACTAGGGGAGTGAGTGTGAATGGGTACAGAGTGTTTTTGGGGCAATGGAAATGTTCTAAAGTTGCCAGTGGGGATGGTTGCCTCTCTCTGTGTGTACGTGAAAACCCACTCTAAGCTGGGCATGGAGCCTGTTATAAAATCCAGCTACTTAGAAGGCTGAGTTCAGGGCCAACTCAGTGAGGGCTGGGGATGAACCTCAGCAGTATAGTGCCCCTTGGTTCAATCCCTAGTACCTCCAAAAATAAACAAAAAATAAAAATACGCCCCTCTAAATGGGGAAATTACATGGTATGTAGGCTATATCTTAAGGAAGCTGTTATATAAAAGAATTCCCACGTGAGAAGGAATTCTTAGCCTTGCTGAGAACCACAGGGCTGTGGGACGTGTGCGGAGGACCCGCTCAGGCTGGGAAAGTGGGTAGCCAGCGCCAGGGTGCTCCAGAGTGGGTTGTGGACTTGATGAAAGGCAGATGCCGGGACCGGCCCTGTCCTGATGTGGAAATAGTGGCCTCAGGGATTGCAGATCACCAGCAGACTTCCAAGCTGCAGGACCACCCTGGGCTAAAACAGCTACAGGGAGGCCCTGGTGCTGTGGGATGAGCTGCCGAGTGGCACAAACCCCCGGTGCAGACAGCAGCTACACACTGCATTCTGCTGAGAGCTCAGGGAGCTGCTGGTGCCCGGCCCAAGGAACCCCAGATACATAGAGCAAGCTAGCAGCTTGTAACCAGATGTAACCCATGAGAAACCAGCTTGGTGTAAGCAAAGAATTGGGAAGGAGTAAACTAAAGTTAAAATACTCCATATTATTAAATGACCCTCAGAAACTCACAGGGTTCCTGGTAAGAGGCCCTGCTTAGAACAGCAGCGTCCTGGATTGTGATGCCTCTGTCTTTGCATCTTAGAATCTTTCTGAGCTCCTCAGAGGAGCCAGGCGGTTGCTGCCTGACTCCCTGAGAACGACTGCTCTGGGAAGGTCACACTGCTTTCCGGGGCTGTGGACACTGACTGCATGGTGAGGGGCATAGTGAAGGTGACGTTAGTAATAGCAAGAGCTAACACTGATCACATGCCTCCTATGGGCCAAACCCCTGCTGAGTGCCATCATGTATACCCATGTCATCAGCCCCATAAGAGGACACTGAGATCATTCACACCATATAGATAAGAACATGGAAGCTTGGTGTCACAATCAACTGGCTCCAAGGCAGGGTGGCACATGGCAGAGGGGCAACAATTCACGGCACCGGAAGACAGCAAAAACAACAAAAGGTTGGATATGGTAGCACATGCCTGTAATCCCAGACCTCAGGAGGCTGAGGTCCAGGATTGCCACAAGTTTGAGGCCATCCTCAGCTACATAATGAGTTCAAGGCCATCCTGGACTACATACATCCTGTGTCAAAAAGGGGCGGGGGGGACAAGACTCCTTTTGACTCTTATATTGTACGCAGGCTACCTGGCCCCTCTAGGGCGGGTGTAGCACTCACACCCTTAACCCTATCCAGAACTACTCCAAATGAATCAGTGGAGTGACTTACTAATCACACACCCTTAATCCCAGCATCACACATTCTAGATTCAGCCATCTCTAACAAAGCCCTATGACCACATGAGGCTTTGAGGGTGCACCTAGACATAAGCCATAACACTCAGAGAGGAAGAATACTGAGCCCGAGGTCCCTCAGCTGCTCCTGGCTGGTCTCTAAGCCTATCTCAGCCTCAGAATATCTAACATGCCTGCCCCAGGCCTTCTCATTTTTGCAGGTGAAATAGTGAAAAAGAATGGTAGGGCCCACAGTGGTACTAATGACAATAGCCAGAAATGGGGAGCAGGCCAAATGCCCATCAGCGGGTGAGCTGCTAAACATAATGAGGCATGGACATGTGCTGGGTGGTACCCTCAGGAGTGAGGCCTCTGAGACATGACCATTGCCCTTAGAAAGGAGGCCTCAGGGAGCTCATTGCCCTCTTCTTCCACGTGAGGATGCAGCCTGCAGATGCTGTCTGTGAACAAGGAAGTGAGAATTCACAAAACCCCTGCCGGCAGCCACTTTGAACTTGGCATCCTCAGTTCCCAGAACTGTGAGAGATGAATTTCTGTTGTTTATAAGCAACCCAGTTCATGGCATTTTGTGATAGCAGCCCAAACGGTCTAAAACAACATAGAGAGGAATATAACCCAGCCTCAGGAAAGGAGAGGACCCTGATACGTGCTATAGTGCCGATGGACCTTTGAAGTCATGAAATAAGCCAGTCACAAAGGGGGAAGTGCTCTATGGCTCCATAACACACGCGCTCATCAAGGACTGCGGGCAGGGGAAGTGGGGGGCGGTGTCCAGTGGACACAGAGTTTCACTTTCATAAGATAAAGAGTCCTGAGGCTGGTTGCACAATACTTAGTGTACTTGCACCACTGCGCTGGAGACTTAAACAGGGTCGGGATGGGAAATTTTAGGCAGGTGTGATGGTGCACACCAACCAGAGACTTAGTGAGATCCTGCCTCAAAATAAAATATAATACAGGGATGGGGCTTGTAGCTCAGTGCAAAGGTCGTGGGTTCAACGCCTAGTGGTGAAAAAAAAAGATAGTAATATTCATGTTTATGTGTTTTTCACTACAATTAAAATTGTTTCAGCTAACATGCTTGTGGTATAACATAGGCAGTGCACAAGCTTTTGATGGGATTTTACACATGTACACACAGGTGAGATCCCAGGCTGACAGAGCACACCAGCTGGCCCTGCCCTGCCTGTCTTTCCTTACCTCTCCCCTGTCCTCTTGCCTTTCAGGCCTTGGGCCAGTGCCTGGGAGGGCATGGGCGTAGGGCTGTCGCCCCATGCTCTCCGGACAGGAGTCTCATGGGCCCTGCTCCTGGAAGAGTAGCCTCACAGCCAGGCCCCTCTCCAAGAGCCTGTCAAGACACCTCAGTTTCACTTTTGGTTTCTTGGAAAGGCCTGGTTTTCCCTACACTAAGTCTTTCTTCTCTTCCTCCAAACAAGATCTGGGCACTGCGGCACCAGATGTTTTGTTCCACATCCTACATTGGCAGATAAGAAACGCCTCTTGCGTCAACCAAAATCCAAGTCACAGAACCCAGGGCTCGGTGGCCCCACTTCTGGGAGGCATCAGGGTGCACAGCATTTAATGGACACAAGACTGCAGTCATAAGCAGCTGGAGACAACCTGGCGCCCAGCAGTGAGGCAGGGGTGAGGTGAGCTACAGTGCACCCGCGCCGTCACCCACAGGGCCTTTGATCTGTGCCGATGGGCAGGTCTGGACATAGACGATGCTCTTGCCATTCGTTAGTGGATGGGACAATATGTGTCCCTGAGCCAGCTGTCTCCCTCATAAGGGGACAGTAGAGAATGAGCACAGCATTGTCCCTAGGGAGGAGGCTGGGCCTGGAATGGAGTGGGAGGACCCAGCCTGGAATTTCATGAATTATTATTGCATGTTTTGTCCCCAGTAAGGGAGGAAAGAAAGCAGCTTTCTCTCTTCAACTTGTTTGCTGGACAGTCTCTGCGCTCATTTCTGAAAGATGCAGGTTAACATTAATTATGGCTTTGGAGTCAGACCATCTAGGTTCAAATCTTAGCTGGGTTGTCCTTCACTTTGTAGTTTTCTCAGGCAAGTTGCTTACCCTTGTTCTTCTCGTCTGTAAAATGGCACAATAGTCTTGATATGCAATTGATATTATTAGTGGTCTGTCAGAAATGAAACCTTGGCAGATGGAGCAGGACAGAGCAAGGAGGTGAGACACAGAAAGATCAGCATCAATATTAATATACTGATATTAACATGAAAATAATAGCTTCTGCTTTGCAGTCTTGTTATGTGGCTTAAATACGGCAGTGCAGGGACATGCCTGAGTAATGGGAGACATGCATTGCCAGAACCCCTCAACATGCTACAAGGGTATAGTACTCAGTCCTCTACAGTGTACTCTCATTGCTGCACGGAGGGGACACTCAAGCAGAGAGATCTTTATGCCTCTTTGCAAATGGGTAAGTTGAGGCACAAAGCAGCAAAGTTCAAGATAAATGGCCAAGTTAGGATGTGGTGTGCCTTAGACGTGCCAGTCATCTGTTATGTGACTTTGGAATAGTGTCTCCTTCCCGTCAGTGTATGGAGGTAGGGATGGGTGTGGGTGACAGGTGAGAGGGTGCTGTCCTGGGCTGGTTTCTGGACTGGGGACCAGGTATACCCAATGAGTAACAGGTACCAAGTGGTAACCCCCATCAGTGCCCTTCCTGTGTGGAGGTGGTGTGTTGATGGAAAAGCTCCTCCCACGCAGACATGCATGCATGTACACGTGCATACACAATGTGTACACACATACCTGCACACAGATGGTTTCAGGTGCTGTGGGGATAGGGGACTGAATGTGAAGTAACACTGAGGAGAAAAAAACCCAGCCCAACCAGGGTTTGGAGTGAACTCAAAGTGGTTAAGACATGTCTCAGGGCCTGGCCACCCAGGGTGCCCATCCCTCCCCGTCACCCCTACCCCAGCCTCTCCCCTCCAGGTGTGGGGAGCAGCCCTGCTTTGCTCAGGAAATGTGTGTGGTCCCAGCCTCCAGGAGACAAAGCCACTGGCTTTGTTGCTTGGCCCCAAGGAAGGCAGGGGGGATTTTCTCAGGAAAGGTTCTCAGAAGGGGGATTATAATTTCAAAGTGAGGGTATGGTGCTTGTCAGAGAGCTGTGTGCCACCTGCAGGGCTGGGACCCTCTCCTTGCAGCAGGGCCCACTTGATGGCTGTTCCTCCCACCTTCTGTCCCCCCCCCACCCGTGCTTCCCTCCTCACTGTGCCCTCTGTGAGATGCTCAGACAGCCTGACTCCTTCCCTCCTATATCACTGACAGGGATGCTTCTCTCTCTCTTCATTACTTTTCACACTTAGTTCCTGGCCCCCAAAGTCCACAGAGCAGATCAAATCAGTGCCAGTGCGTGGCTCCAGAATTAGTGTTGAGTTGGCTTCCCGCCCCTGACTTGCTGTGTGCTATGCAGAATTCCAGGGCAGCCTTAGACTCTCTATCCACAGTATGTGCTTAGGGAACCTCCTGTCTTTTGTCCTGCCATCTGTCAATACTGGTGACTCGCACACTGCACCCTTTCTCTGGGTCTCTGCTGCAGTAGACGGGATAGGGTTTCCTGTCCCGGGAGATGTCTGGCTGCCTAGAAGCCTCCTCACCCACCGCTTGTTCCAGGGAGCTGAGCAGAGCTGGGACACAGGCAGTTGTGGGGTGTGCTGCTTCTGTGGCTTCCTAGAACTCCTCAGTCTGCAATGTGAAACCCCTGCAGGGATGAGAAAGATGAAGCCCACAGGGCTATGTAACAGCCTGACAGCTGGCCCTGTGTCCAGCACCCACCACTGTGCCCTCAGCCTGCCTCAGAAGAGAATCCACAGAGGCCTGCTGTAGCTTGGCACCCCATCCTGTTTCCTCTATCAGAAATGAAATTTTTAGAGGCCAGGGATATAGCTCAGTGGCAAAGCACCTGCCTGGCAAGCACAAGGTCGTGAGTATGATTCCCGGAACAAAAAAGAAATGAAACCTTAGCAGATGGAGCAGGACACAGCAAGGAGGTGAGACATGAAAGATCAAGAAATGGAAACATGTGCATAAGTGGCCAGAGCCAGCAAGTGTGATCAAGCACCTACCGTGTGCTCTGCAGCCTCATGGGCTCCCAGTGCAGAAGGGTCTCGTTTCCACGTGACACCGCTTGAGGGGAGATTCGCAGCCGGTGCAGCAGGACGTAGAGGCAGGCAGTGGGGGAGACAAGTAGTGAACAGTAAATGCTGAGTGAGGCAGGAGGCTGCTGTAAACCGGACAACAACAAGGGGTGGGGTCAGGTAGCTAAATCCCCAGTCAGAATCAGGTAAACTGGATGGTCAAGGAGGGGTGCAGGAATCTGACTGCTGCCATCCTGATGAAACCACCCCTCCCAGCACAGCCGCCCCTGGGGACTCACAGCACTATCAGCCCTGCTATTGATAGCAGCCGCACTCCTGCACTTTCCCGAGTCTCAGCCTTGAGCAGCTGGGGTTTGGTTTGAGAACTCATGACAGAACTCACGATTGCCAGCCAGGCGCTTATGCCTCGAGCTAAATCCCCAGCCCCAGGCTACTGTTATATAACATAGGGGCAGAGAGGAGAAATCAGCAGAGACCACCAGGCTTGCGTAAAGGCAGCATGGCCTGGAATTTATTGTGCCTGGGTGCAGGCAGAGAGCACTGTAAGACCATCTGCAGCCAACAAAGAGAAGTGTGTCTCTTTTTATAGGGATGGAGAGAAGGCGGGGACATGAGGCGGGAAGATCCCAATAAACACCTGTGGTCAGATCCTCTGGCAGTCTTGCATCTCAGTGGACAGAGCCCTTGAAGCGTCACATGTAAACTCTCCACGCAGATTCTCGGATGTCTCCAGATGTCCCCAGGACCTGCCAAATTCCTTGTCATGTCCTATCTCCTTTCCTGCGCTTGTCTATGACAATTTCAGTACTGAGCTGAGTTCCTTGCAAACAGTAGTGCTTCTGCTGGCAAGCGGGCTGGGGCGGGGGTGTCAGGTCCGAGTGGAACCTCACCTCACACAGTACCTGTCTCCGCCTCTGCTCCCTCAAGCCTCATTGTCGGCAGGTAGCCACAGCCCCCCTCACTGAACTCCCCGTCCTGTGACCCTGTAAAAGACCCCTTATCCTGTACAAAGAGTTGCTGATCTGGTCACTAGTGCCAGAGCAGTCCCTCCCAGGTTTGTTCTGAAATAAACCTGACCTGTTGAGCTCGGAGCTCTTTGTTGTTGTTGTTGTTGTTGTTGTTGTTTTCCTTTTTCCTAATATTATGGGGGCCTGTACTGGAAAAAATAAAGGTCAAGAGAATTATTCCAGTGCACCTCACCTCTTCCTTTTGTGACCCTGTCCACCTTTCTCTCTCTCTCTCTGTCTCTGTCTCTCTCTCTCTCTTTTGTTCCTTATAACCTCCAGGAGGTCATTTGCTGGTTCCTGCTAACCCTCTGTCTGAGCACTGACCACTTCATTATCCAGGCCAGGACTAGTAAGATCCACCCCTGCCTTCCCCACATACCTGGGAAGTGCAGGTCCACTGGCCCAGAGCTTGGGGTGGTGGGGTGGGGTGAGGGCTCCCACAGGGCCAGGCTCTGCAGTGGGCTGCTACAGAAACTGGAGCTGAGGATTCCTACCCAATCTCTTGGAAAAACCTTTTCTGACATGTGCTGGGGATTTAGCTCAGTGACATAAGCGCCTGCCTGGCAAGCATGAGGTTATGAGTTCAATCCCCAGTACCAAAACAAACAAAACCTTCTCTGACGTGATATCTACAAAAGTCTCTTGAGGTCCTTAATCCCATGGGGGGACATCCCAACACTAGCTATGAACTCCCAGCTGCTATGGGCTCCCCAATGTTTCCACCTTCTCAGTCTCCCAGAAAAACCTCTGACATGGCCACCACATAGAAAAGTCCAGACCTCCAAGGAGGTCCCATAGGGCTGGGAGCGGACAGCAGATACCCTCTTTGGGTTGCTTTCTAAAAAATCATTCACCCCTCAGTTTAAAGGGGGTATTTGGCCTAAACATCTCATATTTTATTTAGCCAATGGATGCACTTGGCAAGTTAGATTCCCAAATTCTTTATAACTACCTGTGGGGAAACAGCAAGTGGCAGGGGGCCCCTTATGCCCAACTTTCTTCACTCTCTACTCCCCTCCTTCCCCTCTCTTTCTCTTCTCTCTCAAAAATTACTCTGTCCAGCCCATAGAAAGGACCCTACAAAGGGGCTCTAAATTATGATACTGTATGACAATTGGGCCTATTTTTTAAAAAGGGAGAAAGGGCTAAAGGCAGCAAAATTAAGCCAGTAAATTATGCCACAGGAAAGATTAATCAGGAAAAAAGAAAGAAAGAAAAAAAGCCTCTATCAGTATTTTTACAAGGGTTCAAGAGCACTCATTACTAATCTATCTGAACGTGTACTCTGATTTAGATGCAGTTGTCTTCTGCATGTTTATCTGTCTGTTGAATCTGTGCTAATAGCAAACTACACCTAGAGCTGTTTTGTTTGAGCTCAACAATTTGTTTTTCACTTTTTAACTCTTTTTGAGATTTCCATGGAAAGCTGCTTACATAGGTTTACAGAATAGCGGAACTTTAACTGAAGTTTCACTTTCGCTGCAACTGGAATCTCTCAAATCTAAACAAACAAATTAATTTCTAACAAATGGAAACTCAGGAAGAAGGATGAGCCTTAAAAAGGGAAATAAAAATTTTAGGCATAGGGCAACAAAAATTGATTAATTTACTTTTGGTTTCCAATCTGAGTGGGTATTTTTGTTTAATCAGTATGCTTAAAACATTTCTTGTGCATTGTAAATTCTCACACTACAATTACAGGGTTAACTTAACTGTTCTTTTTGTTTCTGCTTGTGCTAAGGTAATTTTTACTCTTCAAGGTGACCTGAAAGATAGTTGGTAACCAGTCAAATTTCACCTTTAAAAAAATCCAAGCAGGAAGAGCTAAATTTATTAAGAAAAAAGTTATAGTAAGTAGGAAATAGTAGAAAATGGAGAAAGGTTTAAGAATAAAGGTATATTTTGATGTAAGAGGATTTTGTATGATAAGAGTTTATTTGTCTGTCTGTTTTATAGTGACAGAATTTAAGGCTCTCCTTCAACCAACCAGAAAACCCCACCCCACAATCATTGCCCCTAATCAGCAGGAAGTAGGATTAGCAGCACTGCTCCTTTTCCTTATCTAATCATAGAGCCTGGAATGAAGGAATCTGACCCATCCACCATCCTGATAGAGACCCCTCAAGCTGCCCTCTCCCAGCATGGCTGTACTTGGGGACTCAACACTAGCAGCCCTGCTAACTAGCAGCAGCCTCTGCTTCCTGCCTTTCCCAAGCCTCATTCCTCAGCCTCATTCTTGGCAGATAACCACAAATCCCCCTCACTGAACTCCTCCTCCCCATGACCCTATAAAAGACCTCTTGCCCTGTCTAAGGGCTCCTCGTCTGGTCTCTAGTGCCAGAGTAGGCCATCAGGTTTGTTCTGAAATAAACCTGTCCAGTTGAGCTCAGACCTCTGTTTCTTTCTCTCCTGTTTTCCTTCAAGGGTTTCTCAGGGAAAATCATATGTTTGAATTAAGATGAGAACAGGGAGAAGGAGGAGCCAGGAGTATGGAAATAGGCAGAAAGAGTATCCTAGGCATGGTGGCAGCATGTACATAGGTCCTGAGGTGGGACAGAGTCCCGGCATCCTGGAAGAACAGAAAGGCCTGTGTGGCCGGAGCTGTGGGATTGATGGGAATGGGAGGGACAGGCCTGGAGAGGAAGAAAGAGGCAGTAGACATTCATCCCTAAAAGGATGGGTATTGTGTGTGTGCACGTGCACACGCTTGCTTACTTATGTACAGGTACATGGCCATAACAGATGAAAGCTAGCCTCTAAAATGGTTAGAATTTGCACAGTATCATGTGCTATCCCATGGGGAAATGGGCACCTGTGACATGAAGAGACGCACCCAAGATCACAAAGCTGATAGGTGGCAGAACCAGGACTGAAGCGTAGGAGCTGCTCCTCCACCTGCACTTTACACCCCTAAGTCTAAAGTGGTCCTCAAACTGCAGCCTGCATCAGCCTCACCTGGAAAGACCCACCTGGAGTTCTGGGACAGGGGAGGGGCTGGGAATGCACATACCTCCACGGACCAGGTGAGGCTCTTTGTGTTCCTTATAGCTGGCTTTCACTCTGGGAAAATTAATGACTTGCCCTGGTCTTTCCTGTTTGCTTGGAAGATGTTGTTGGGTGTGTGGGAGCTAGCACGTGAGACATTCAGTGAGGACCAGGGCTGCAGGCTTGGGGCTGCCCCAACCTGGGGCTCAGCATTCCCCCTGGCTGCCTGACTTCTTAGGCTGGGGAAGGAGAGCCCAGGGATGATGGTGAGAATCCCTGGGAAAGTTACTGGTCCTCTCAGAGTGTGTTAGCCTTTTTGGTTCAAGGTGTGCCACTTCTGGTTTCACATACACACCCACTGGGTATCAGGCTAGCGCTCTAGCTTTCAGGCAGGCACTGCTGGATGCTTTGTATCTATATCTACATACTCCATCTCCATGCCAGGTCCCAGCCATGCTGGAGCCTCCAGTGCCTCTGTCGCTCTTGCCCTGCGTTGCTAGTGACAGCCCAGTGATATCAAGGCTGGGTGAGGGGTGTGCTCCCTGGGTACTGACTAGCTCCCTAGGTGTAGGAGGCCACAAAGTGTCCCCAAAGGTGTGCACAGTCCCAACCCAGCACATGGGGTTGTGACTTGATTTGAAAAAGGTCACTGCAGATATCACTAACTTAAGAGGGTAGGGACCTCTGCCACCCTCTGGGCCTCAGTGTCCTGTAATGTGAGAGGCTCTGGACTCCTGGGGTTTCCTTGAGGAGTCACAGGGTTTGCCTGTGGATGTGGCAGAGCCTTGATCTGTCCTGAATGTCACCTTTCTTTCCTTTAATGAATTTTTTTATGGAGCACCTGCTACCTGTGCAGCTGCCATGCTGACATGCTGGCCTGCCCAGGAAGCAGGGTTATGATGACGATGTGATGACCTTGATTTTAGTAATGAAGGCTTGTAGAGGACCACCAGAACGGTTCTCCTTGAATAAAGAGCCATTACCTCCACCTTAGCTAAACCTGATCTTATCTCCATGTACTGATGTACACAGAACGGGTTCAGCTACTTCCTTTTTCCTTCAGTTGACTCTAAGCAATGTAAATACACCCAGCTGAGGTACCAATGTGTAATCTTTGAAGCCAAGCAGCAGCCCTGTTTCCTTGCCTGTGTCTCCCTCTAAAAGGCTGAGCACAGAAAGATGGCAGAGCAAATGCTCCCAGAATGTATGCTGGGGTCAAGCCTGAAGATAAGAGGCTATGACTTCCCAGGGCAGAAAAAGTTTGCACATTGGAATTGAAGCACCAGCCCCCTAAACATTAAATGCTACCCTAATTGAGTTATGCAGATTGGCCTTTCTGCATCCCGTTCTCTCCACATATCTCAGAAGTGCTTTCTGGCCACCCAGCTAGCTTAGCTCTGACTACTCACATAATTCCTACCACTCTCACCATCACTCATCCTTTAGCCACTTCCTTCTTCACAAATTAATAAAATCCGGGTTAAGCTCTGGGTCGAGGCCTCTGTTCTGTGAACCCTCATCTGAACCAGACTCAAGACCCTTTGGCTGCCCATAACTGTAAATATGTCTTGGTGTCTTTATTCTCGCTATGGGTTGCACTGGAGGTGATAGATTGGGACTAACTCATCGGGATTCCAATACGGTTCCATGAGATTACAAATATAAACTCCCTGAACCTTGACGAGGGTGGGAGAAGGGCCTCAAGAAAGGCTGAGGTCCAGAGGGTGAGGAGCTTTGTGAATGGGCACCAAGGTTTCCTAAGGTCACAGCAGCAGCATTGGTGGAGAGTTTTCTGGCACACGGAGTGGAGTGACAGTGGCTGTTTGGGATGCGGTGGTTGGGGGTAGGCTGGGGGGGGGCACATGTGACTGGAGTTCAGGTGGTGATCTCTGGTGCCAGCTCAGGCAGGGACACCAAGTGGCCAGGACAGTCTCCCTGGTAGGAGTCAAAATCAGTAAGCAAGTGTTCTCGGTGTGTCTGAGGCTGATTGTGTATCTGTGGTGTGTCATGGGTGTGTACCATATGAGGTCTGGGAGCGTTGTAATGTGATGTGTCCTTACAACCAGCACTCTGTGTGCACAGGCTGTCTGGAGGCCACGGGTCTGGAATCCTCAGTATGTTTGTGAATGCGTGTGTCCCATGGTTGCAAGTAAGTGTGTGTGTGTGCAGCTTGCACGGCAGGAGCTGGCAGGGGGTGTGGGTCCAAAGTCCAGAGAGAACCATTTTGTGGCTACAGGGCTGAACCACACATGCAAACAGCCTTGCAGACTGTGTGTGCAGCTGGATGCCCGTGCATGTACACACCTGTATCTGCAGTGCATGGCCACATGTGCATGTGTGCCCAAGCATGAGTTTTGCTTTCACATTCAGTGTTGCTCAGAGGCCCTGATTCCTGTAAGTCTCATGTCTACCCCTGGCAGGGACTGTGGTACAGTGGTGTGCAACACTGTGACTGAGCCAGTTTGTTCCGTGGCTTCCCCTTGTCGGGCTGGGCCCCAGGTGCGGAGAGGCTGCGTCCGAAGACAGGGCCGCTGCCGCCCTCCACCTCTGTGACGCAAAGCTGGCCATGTGAGCCAAGGGCGGCTACACTTGCCAAGGCTGGGGAGGGCAGGGCCACGCTGGGAAATGGGGACACACACGTGTACTCCAGTTAAAACAAGAACCTTTCTCCTAGAGGACTCTAAGAGCTCCTGCTGCATCAAAAATAAAACTGAGCCTCATATTGGTTTCCCAAGGTTTAGAGCCGCAGTGCATCCTGCTATGTGGTCCTGGGGCTCAGGTCCCTTCCTGGGGTGCAGGGTAGGAAGACCTGGCAGGCAACAAGGATGACAGTGGGCACATGGAGATTCCTCTGCCTTTTGGTTGACACAGTGGGACGTGATGGGGACAGGTCTTCCAATGGGTGACACCTGGCCTCCTCTCTCATTGTCCTGCCAGCTTCCCAAGCTGTGTGAACTGCTGAGGTGGGTTGTTCCCATTCCCCTTGGAGTGACCCTGTCATCACCTGAGAAGGACCATCAATCAGATCACACTCCCAAACTCTCCAGAGAATACCTGCTCCTGTCACTTTTAGAACCAAGGCCATCTGACCCAACCATATGAACCAATGCCCATACCTTGTTGCTGCGGCTGGCTGCTCCCAGCACTCATCACCCACCCTGAGGCTGGCCATTCCCACCTCAGGGCCTTTGCACACAGGTTCCTATGTCCAGAGCCCCTTTGTGCACTTCCTTGGACTGTCAGCCCCTTCTCTTGCAGGTCTCAGCTAAGGAAGCCTTTTCTTTTCTTTTTTTTTTTTTTTTTTTTGGTACCGGGGATCGAACTCACGACCTTGTGCTTGCCAGGCAGGCGCTTAAGCCACTGAACTAAATCCCCGGCCCGAGGAAGCCTTTTCTGATGAAGACCCTCTCGTCACTCTGCCTGGCTGATTTGCTTCTGACTCACACAATCCCTTGCCCTTCATCACCCTGGAAACTTCAAAGGCCTTGTGGGTTTAGTTTACTTCTGTACCCTGTTGTCTGGCACAGAGCAGGCATTCACACCTGTTTGTTGAATGAAGAAATAAATAAAGACATCAGATTCAGTCTTCCTCTCTGTAAAATGGGGCCGCACCAAGAGTCCTAGCAGGAGGGTTTTGTGGCTCAGAGCTAAGGCTTGCACACAGTTGGGCTTCCTCCACGTGGTCTCCTGGACCCCCCCATACCTGAACCCAGGAACTCCACTCCCCTCCACCCTTGGAGCTCCAGCTGGAGCCAGCCCCAGCCCATGCAAATTCTGTCTCCTGCTGTGCAGCCGCAGCCCCTCAAAACAGCCTTTGCAAAAGAAATTCTTGGCCAGCTCCTCCTTGCTTTACCCCAGCTGGGTCCACTCAAGAGCGGTGCTCTTCCACTCTTCCGCAAAGCTGAGCTCCGAGTCCTCCCAAGCCCAGCCAGAGGTGCTGCATCCCTTTGTGAACCCTCAGCAACGAGGTTTGTGTCCCTCACTCCAAAACCCTCAGAGCAGGGCAGTTGGGAAACTGCCCCTCAGCAGTGGGTGGAGTGCTCTGGTCTGAGGATTTGGTAGCCGGACCTCATTTTAAAGCCACTTAAAAAAAATGCCCATGCTACAGGGTGAGGTTGATTCAACATCTGTCCCCCAATTTTCTTCCTTCCCCATGAAAAAAGGCGTTCTTATTCAAGCCTTTCTCAGAAGCGTTTCTCTTTCTGTGCAAACAGGCCAAGCCATGCTCAGTCTCGATTTTCTGGAACAGTTTCACTTTCACAGAATTGGGGTCATTTCAAGAAAAGGGTCTGCGGCAGATTCCACATATTGGCTCAAGTTTCTGGTTTGTGCCCTGAGAGAATTTTTGTGTAACCAAGTCACATCACTCGGGGGGTGAGAGAGTGGGGGAAGGGTGAGGGGTCTTATACTGGACTCCATTTTTGTTTGGAAAATGTATTCGTTGAAGCCCTGACTACACTGATCTGAGGTGGACCTGGCAGAGAGATGCAGCTGGCCAGTGCTTCCAAGTCACAACCCGTCACTTTGAGGGGGATTATTTAATCCATTCCCTCCTATGTTCTAGTGGAAGGAACACAAGTGATGGCAACGGGTTGATTTGGGATCAGTCTCTTTCTGGCTGTGTGGCTTTGAGCTAGTTACTTAACTTGTCTGAGGCCTGGATGCCTTGAGTTTGATTTAGGAGGTAACAATCATGGCTATTTCTTTTTTTCCCGGTTTGAAACTTTCTTATTTTAAAAAAATTCAAGTGTATGTTGGCTAGCTTTCCATTACTGTAATAAATACTTAAGATAATAAATTCACAAAGAGAAAAGGCTTATTTGGGGTCGGAGGTTTGGAAGTTTCAGTCAGCTGGCCCATGTTCTGGGCCTGTAAAGGCACATCATGATGGCAGCACATGGTAAGAAGAAAACTGTTGCACCTCATGGCCCGGAAGTAAAAGGGAGAGGAAGAAGAGATCTGGGTCCCACAATCCTCTTTCAGGGAAGCACCCCAACGACCTCAAACCTCACACTAGGCACCATCTCTTAGAGTTTCCACCCCCTCCCAGCAGTGCCAAGCTGGGGACCATTCCTCAGATACATTAGCCTTTGGGAGACAGTCCAGTGTGAAGACATAGTAAACTGAAGTTCACATAGATAAGATTAAGCCATCTGAAATGAGCAACTCCATGGCAGGTAACACATTTGCAGTGCTGCGCCACCATCTAGTTCCAAGACACTCTCATCAGCCCCAAGGAACCGTTCAGCAGCTATTACCCATACACACACCCTGCGTAGCTCATGAGGATTCGCTGTTGACCGTCCTTGGATCTTCTAAGATGTAAGGAGAAATGGTGTTTTCCAGCTGACCACAGCCTGTGACCTCAGGTAGCCTGCTTCCATTTGCATGGAGTCCCCCACGTGGGCCTGGGATTCTGCTGAGTGTGTGGGGGTACAGTTCTCTGATGTTTAACACAGAAGGGGTTTGTGTTACTACCACACAAACCAGTTCCTAAAATAGCTCCACCTGGCCGCAGGTTCCTTCTTGCTGTTCTTCTGTTGCTCTCCCTCCTCTCCACTTCTAGTCCCTAAAGTTGCAGCTCTTCCAGAACATCATGAACGGAGCCCTGAATGATGTGAGCTTTTCATCTGGCTTCTTTTGCCCAGCATCATGTGTCTGAGACTCATCTGAGCTGGTGTGTGTGCCCTTTCTGATTGCTAAGGAATAGTTCATGGTGTGGCTATGCTATCGTTTGTTTCTCCAATTACCTATTTTTTTTTTCTTTTTGAGACAAGGTCTCGCTCTATAGCCCAGTTGGCCTCAAACTTGTGGCAATCCTCGTGCCTCAGCCTCCTGAGTGCTGGGATTACAGGCGTGCGCCATGATGCTTGGCTTTCCAGTCACCTCTCGAAGGACTTCTGGGAGGCTTCCGGTTTGGGGCAGTCATGGAGAGACTGTGCTCAGGTCTCCATGTGAATCTGGGTTTTCTTTCTTCCAGGGTGGACATCCAGATGCTGCAATGCTGAGTTGTATGGGGAGTAATTTGATTCTACTCTGCTTCACCCTGGGCAGTTAAACCTCCGGGCCTCAGTCTCTCCCTTGTGTAAAATGGGAATTAGATTTCATGGACTGCTGAAGGGGATACCAACAGCCGGACTACATGTAGCGCTGAGCAGACTTGACCTTGGAGCATGCTCACCCTAGTGTATGGGAGGGCTGGTCACTGCGCTTGGGGGCCTGCAACTCACCTTGTGCAGCCCAGGAGCCCCTGAGCCCAGCCCTATGGCAAGGAAGACCCCATGTTCTGGAGAAAGAGTGGGGAAAAGGAGGCACCAAAGGTCAAGAACCTCAATTAACACAAGGACCTTCTAGAGAGATTCTGTGAATGCGGGAACAGAAGTCTGCCTGCTAGTCGGTGGGGGAGGGGAGCAGCAAGTGGGCTGAGCCTCAGAATCAACCTCAGGGTCCCATCCCCAGAGGTTCATAGGTAGAAAGGCTGCAGTGCACCCTAGAATCACGAGCTACTCCTGGACATTGCATTACTGAAAGAATCAATGCAGTGAGGGACGTGCACCCACCTTGCACATTCCACAGAGAGCAGACTGGCTTCCCATGGTTCTATCTGCGGGTGGGTCCCTCTGGCCACCCACCACTCCACAGAGTCTGTGCTGCATTTTAGAGTAAGCTGCAAATATCTTCCCGCACATACTTTGGTGGGCATTTTATTAATGCATTATCATGAATAATTTTTTATTCATAAAAACTGTATTTAAAAATTTTTTTTTTCCTGTTTGCTAGGTGGCACATGCCTATAATCCCAGCACTCTGGAAGGCTGAGGTAGGAGTATCAAAATTTCAAACTCAACCTGGGCAATTTAGCAGTTTAGTGAGACCCTGTCTCAAAATAAAAAATGAGTTAAAGATGTTGCTCAGTGTGAAGGCCTTGGGTTCAATTCTCAGTACCCATAAAACAAAATACAAAATTAAATGGTAAAGTTAAAATAAGATTCTTTTTTTCCTCTTTTTTTCTCCAACTCAATTTTATTCCAAGGATAAAAAGAAATAAAAGAAAAAAGAAGAAGAAATAAAAAAAAAAATTCTGCCAAGGGCACACCTGTAATGCCAGCACTCCGGAGGCTGAAGCAGGAGGATTGAGAGTTTGAGGCCAGCCTAAGCTCTATAGCAGCAACCTAGCTCAAAAAACTAAACAGGGAACTCTTTGCTAGTAACAATCCCGGATAGTAGGTAAGAGCCAGAATCTGTTGATAACTTTAAGTTAAGACCCCCGTCTCTCACAGGAATGCCTGAACATTGGAAGACTCCTGGGAGGATCCTTATGTTCCAAATGAGGGTAGGTTGTTGGCTGTGTGGTGTTGGGTTGTCATATCCCTGTCCCAGCCTCAATTTCTTCATCTCTAAAATGGGCTTAAGAAAAGTGGGATTCCTTAGTGCTGTAGTAGGAACAGCCTGGCGCACAATAAGGGCTCAGTAGTGATGGCTGTGCTGTTACAAGTGTAATACTGTGTAGCTATCTCACAGAACCCCTTGACTGTGTGGCAGGGTTCTTCTCCAGCAACCAGGAGCATACTTTTGCCTGCTCTGCCTAGGGCAGGCAGATTGAGGATGAAGCCAGGCCCAAAATTCCTCTTGGCTTAGCTTTGTCTTCTTTGGAGCAGGTGGCAGGAAAGTCCCCTCCAAGGGTTTCAACCCAGCTCAGAAGTTGGGTCCCAAAGCCTGAACAAGGGTTTTCTCTATCCCAGAGGTGGGTGAGCATGGTGCCTACTAGGGGGTGACCTTCCAGGAGGGGAGCTTGCCCAGCGTCACCCTGGCTGTCTGCTTGGAACTGTGACTTAAAATGCCAAGTTTGCAACTCCCGGAGCTGGTGGACCACTGTGGCCGCTGAATGCTTTGCAGGTGGCTTCCCAGAGCTGCATAGTGGTTAGCACACGAGTGGCCCTCAAGCTGTGGGGAACCCCTTTGCTAGAGATGAAATGCAGACTGCAGCACAGCCATCACTGGCCCACAGAGGACTTTTAGGGGCACCCGGTCTCTTTTGTTTACTTGTTTTAGAATTAAATTCATTGCCAACATTTTTTAAAATGTAGAGAACATACTTTAAATTATCTTGAAAGATCAGATCTGGCAACACTGGCCCATGTCCCATGTGACAAAGGACTGGCTGACAGTGACTAGGCCAGGCGGCTACCTGAAGACCCATTTGTCACTGTTATTCCAGGGTTTCCTGCCTGGCCACTACTGGCATCTAAGCCTGACCTCCCAGGCCTGATTGGTAACATGGACACAGACCCAGTACCTATGATGGAGTGCACTGAATAGCTTAGGATAGTGGTTATCAACAAGCAGTGTGTGATCTGTAAATGCACATGAAACATTCCCCTCCAATGGACATCATCCAGCCCCAACTGAATAGGACTAAGGGGGAGAAACCGTGGATTAGGTCATCACCAAACTGGTGTAGAAGGCAGGAATTAATTCCAGCTATGGAGCTCAAGACCAGCTCCCTGGCGAGAAGGCGTCAGGTTGGTGGGCAGACACTTGATGACAGAGTCAGCATTCAGCTTGCGAGACCTTCAGAAGGTGTGCCAGGCAGGGGGCAGCATGAGTGAAGATCCAAAGGCATCTGATGGTGGGGGAAAGCGGCAATAGGATGGGCAGGGAGATGGAGCCTATGGTTCAAGAAGGTGAAGTGAAGTTTGGGGCCAGGTGGAGGAGAGTTTGAATTCTGGTTCTACCACTTACCAGCCATGTGGTATCACACTTCCCATGGGCCTAACCCTCAGTTTCACTACCTGTAAAATGGAGATAAAAATGAGATGATACAGGCATAGCCGATCAATCCCTATCCCTCCTTTTCGAGTCTGTGTCCTAGCCATTCTGAAATGAGGGCCATGTACTAAATGCTGCCAGCTCTCTCTGGGAGCCCTCTGCACAAAGTTCCTTCAGCCTGGGATGTTCACTCTGGGGTATGGATCACACAAAATGTTCTCAACCCAGTGCCATAGGCTCCGACTTGAGATTTGGAGAGCCCACTCTGCAGCATGGTGGTATGGCGCGGCACATGTGGTGCTGTGCATTAGGAGAAGCATGTTTGGAGGACGAAAGAAGAGTGGGGACTCCATGGGAGCCACTGCTGCATCCCACATCCCTTCCCTTCACTCTCCTGGCCTTAGGTGCTGACAGTGACCCCCGAGCATGACAAGGACGGCTTCTTCTTGGTAATGACCTGCTCCCTTCTCAGCCCAGGACCCTGGTTACTCTATAGCACAGGATCAAAGTGTAAACGCCAAGACCCCAGAGAGGCTATTGCCAGAGAGGCCACAGGCCATGAGCCTCAGTTACCTCAGCTGTATGGAACAGTTTATTTATCTGTTCGTTTGTTAAAACAGGGTCTTATTATGTAGTTCAGATGGCCTTGAGTTCATAGCCCAGGCTGGCCTCAAGCTCATGGCTATCCTCCTGCCTCAGCCTCCCAAGTGCTGGGATTACAGGTTTGTGCTGCCATGCCTGGCTTGGTTCTCATAGTGTCTGTAGTATATAGGATATGCCCAACAAGTTCTTAGACAAGGCCTGGCTCTGTAGGTTTTAGCTGCTCTTGCTGAATACTCCATGGATGCCTGAACTACAGAGGCCCTGTGAGGGCAGTCTCCCTTCAGAACTGTTCTTGGCTTTAAGGATTGCTGGTTTAGGATTTATGGGTTTGGCTGATTAAAGACATCCAATTTGGGGAGAGAAATTTCCAAGAATTTAATTTAAAGAGGTGCCCAAACATATAGCTGTAATTAGTCATTATTTATAAAATGAAAAATTGGAAATAGCTTTAATGTCCACCATTGGATATTGGCTAAACATATGATAAGACAAATAGAATATTATGCAGTCATTCTAGAAGAAGCAGATAAATATTTGCTGATGTGGAAAGATGTTCATAATTAATTGAAAGCATATATAAGACAATGTATATCAAAAGGATATAGGGCTGGGGATATAGCTCAGTGGCATAAGTGTCCACCCAGCAAGCACAAGATCCTGAGTTCAATTCCTGGTACAAAAACAAAAAAATAATAAAGGTGGCAAAGGCAGGAGGGTTGCTGTGAGTTCAAGGTCAGCCTGGGTTACATAGTGAGTTCAGGGTCAGCCTGAACTGCATATTAAGGCCCTATCCAAACAAACAAACCAAAAAAGCATATAGCTGCGCCTGGTGGCACATGCTTGGAATACCAGCATTTGGGAGGCTGAGGCCACAAAACAAAACACAACAAATATACGCCAGGTGTGGTAGTGCACACCTGTAATCCCAGCATTAGGGAGGCTGAAGTAGGAGCATTGGTGTAAATCTGAGACCAGTATGTACTACATAGTGAGTTGAGGGGCAGTTTGAAAAAATAAAAAGGAAACAAAACAAAGGAAGAAAACAAAATATATAGATAACCAGAGATGGTTGTGCATGCCTAGAATCCCAGGACTTTGGAAGGCTGAGACAGAAGGACTGCAAGTCAGAACTGAGATATAGCTACTTAGCCACACCATTTCTCAAAAAACAAAACAGGGCTAGAGATGTAGCTCAGTGTGAAAGCCTTGAGTTCAATTCCCAGGTCCACAATAAATGAGTGTGTGTATATATGTGTGTGTGTGTGTGTGTGTGTGTGTGTATATATATATATATGTAAATTGTTTGTAGACAGTCTCATTATGTAGTTCAGGCTGGCCTTGAACTCACTAACTACCACAGGCTGGCCTTGGTGGTGATTCTCCTGCCACAGCGTCTGGTATATATTTTTGGGAAACAATGTAACGTTTTGATACGTGGGTACTTTGCGTCATGATCAAATCAAGGCAATCACCATATCTAGCAGCTCATACAATTATCTTTTCCTCATTCAATTTCTTCACTCACAATATGCATGAATTCTTCATTCATCTCAGTATTTACTAACTTCAGAGTAGTGAGCCATAAGACTAACCACATTCTCCATGACGTGCGTGCATGGCAAAGTAAGAGATATGTTGAAAGAGTAAATTCTTTACCTCTTTGCTTTCACTTATTTTAATCCTTTCCAGTTACTCTTAGTTTGGGGGCGTTTATTTACTTTTACATTCGCATGCGCAGTTTTAGAGGTTAAAAAAACATGGCGGCTTAGCAGTCCCGCCTCCCGACGCAGGCCATTGGTTAGTTCCATCAGCACGTTCTTGATTGGTGACTGCACGCCAAATCCCGCAGCCTATCAAAGTTGGCGGGAAAAACGGCAGAGGCATAGAATGGCCTCAGCTACTGACTCCTCCACCTGCAGAGGCTCGGCTGCTGTGAGACTACCGCGGTCTCCGCCACTCAAGGTGCTAGCGAAGCAGCTGCGATGCGACGTGGAGGGTGTCCCGGGCGCGTGGCGGCTGTCTCGGGCAGCGGCGGGCCTCAGGCCGCTGGAGCTGGCTGCCGTATGGATGCAAGGCACCATGGTGGCGGCGGGTGGCGGCGAGGCACGGCTGCGGGACCCGAGCGGTTCCTTCTCCGTGTGCGGCCTGGAGCGGGTGCCGCGTGGGCGGCCCTGCTTGGTCCCAGGTAACTTACCGCCAGCTCTCGGAGGAGGGTTTGGACCCGGCCAAGGGGCTGTCACACCCGGGGGGCGGGGCCTGCCTGTCACCTTTTGCCTCTCCAGGACAGGTGACCCCACGCGCTCGGATGATGGGCGTGGGCGTCACTTGCAACCTGCAAAAAGAAACATGGGTTCCTGGGACTCCGAGGGACCCCTAGTTCTGATCCCTTGCTTTCTGTATTTGTCACAAGCTCCTTCCCTAAGGTTTTCATTTTCCCCCATTACATTTTGGGACTGTCATAGGAGATGCCTGTATAGCTGATATTCCAATTCAAGCGTGTCTTCCTCGGGAAAGGCTACTGGGAGCCCTGAGAAAAGGGCACCCTGTTGTTCCTGACCTTCCACAAACTTAGTTCACTCATGCCTCTCCCGCTAAACAGCTGGTGCTGAGACCTGAGCACATCAGGCTCACCCGGGGTATATGGAAAAGCCCTGGCTGCTGGGCCCTCCTCAGGGTTTCTGTGTCCAGGGTCTAGGAGAGGCTGAGAGGGTGCGTTTCCAAGCAGCTCTGGGGAGTGTAGTGCTGCCCTTGGGCTCACCCTTTGAGCTGCAGGGCTCTTGGCTGTGATTCTAATAGCGCCGACTTGGCATCTGGGCCAGAACTTGACTCATAGGCCTTCAAGAACCAGGCATTGGGCACCAGGATCTCATCTCCCTCATTCCCTGTCCAGTATGAGGCACCTGGGCTGCAGCCAACACCCAGGGAGATAAGGCCTGTCAGGAAGACACCCTGGAGGATGACTGACCCTTGTGGAAGCACAGTGCAGTCTGGGGAGGCTGCTCCAGGAAATGAGGGCCAAGGTTAGGAAGTCTAAAGAATCCATAGGTCTTTCTTCTTTGTGACTCCCTTTCCTGTGAACTCAGGCCAAAGTCACTATCCCCCAGGGCCCTTTCTATTCAGAATGTTCTAGAGTCAGGATAGGCCAGTGATCTGGGCGGGGATGGCTTAGATTGAGTTCCTGGCTCCACATCTTCCTTGCTGTTGCTGTCTGGTACACTTTTAACCTTCTCGGTGTCTACTCCCTCTGTCAGAAGGAGTAATTCCTGCCAGTTGCGTGGATTCCAGAGGTAAACAATGGCCCTGACATTGCTCATCACCAGGGTTCAGAATGCAGCTGTTTACAGCTCCCTTCACATGGCCACCTTTGCCCTTGGCTCCAGCCTCATTCCAGCCCAGAACTGGCAAATGACAGGCCAGTGCCTCTTTTCACATGATCTGCAAACTAAAAATAAAAAATGGTTTTCACATCTTTAAATGGCTGGAAAAAAAAATCATGACTTGTGAAAACTCAAATAACATTCAAATGTTAGTGCCCATAAGTGAAGTTTTATTGAAACCCATTTATAATATATAGGGTTGCTGTCCCAATATAACAACAGAGCCAGTAGTTCAGCCGAGACCCTACCCCCTACAAAGCTTAGAATGCTGACTGTAGAGAAAAAGTTGGGTTTAGCTTTGACCTCAAACATAATCTGTACTGCTTGGTGTCTCGGCACCCAGGCAGAGATCCTTGAAGGTATGCTTGGGCCGTTCCCCAAGTCATCTCCTTGCTCACATAACCCTGGTGCCTAGAGGTACCTTAGTGTTTGGCCAAATGGACCCTCATGCCCACGCATTGAGGCCATGTCATATCTCCTGCTAATTAATGCCAAAGCTGGTTTTATAAACCTGAGTCATTTCTTCAGGCATGGAGCCAGGGAAGTAAACAGGTCCCTGTGATGCAAAGACTGTAGGCATGAGCCCAGGGCATGTGAAAGGACAACTCTTCTTTTTCAGGGAGCGCTCATGTTGTGGCCTCCTGACTCCTCATAGAGTCAGGAGAGGGGCAGTTTCAGTGTATGTGAAGCGCTTAGGAAAGTCCCACACCACAGAAGCACATGGTGACTTAGCCACTGCTAACCTCTCAGGCTCCTCAGGAGGCCTGCAGCTGCAGAGCATGAGGGGATTGCCTTTGTTCTCGTCTACCTCTTCTTATCGTCTGGTATTTACTCGGCAAAAAGTAGCACAACAGAGGGAAGACTGGTCCAGGCTCAGCAGTTAGTTAGGAATGGCTTCCTGGGGAAGGCATCCTTCCCTTGAAGGACATATTGGCATTGTCTGTAGGGACCACCTCTTGTGGATTGCACAGGACTGAGAATGCCCTGGGACGCAGAAATTTCACTGTTAGAACTGGGACAGTTGGTCATCCTGTGTCTGTGTCCAGTGACAGGGGACCAACCAGTTCCACAGAACAGCAAGGTCCCATGGCATCATGGTGGTACGCCATTGGTGGGCAGCAGTGAAAGGTGCATGGGAGGTCCCACCGCCATGAGCCCTTGTGGCTGTTGGCGGAAGGCCTTGCCTGCTGGATGGTGACCTTGATGTTGTTGGTGCTGTCTGTCTCTGGAGCACCTAGCAGTTTCTCTTTAGAGAGGTGGAGTGCTGAAGATGCAATTTAGTCAGAAGTTCCCCCACCCTCCAGCTGCCCTTGTCTATAGACCACATGGAGGAACAGCACACTTAGACTGCACTAGGTGGCAAGGCTCTGAGGCAGAAGCTGCCCCAAGAACAAGGGCTGCAGTGGCCTGGCGGGGTTGACTAGGAGAGGAAGAAGCTGGAAGGGAGACCACTGCTGTGGCCAAGGTCAGCCAGGAAGGAGGCATTGGGAGGGGAGGCAGCATGGAGAGCTGCTCCCTGACAAGACACGTGCAGGTGGAATGAATGGAATTTGTCAGTTTATGAGTCTCTTACCTCCACCTAGCTGTGTGATTTCTAGCAGGTCTCCTGTTCACCTTTCCTGGGTCTTTGTGTGTATGTGTGTGGTATTGGGGGTTGAACCCTGGACCTTTACACTGAGCTACATCCTCAGCCCTTTTTTATTTTTTACTTTAAAACAGGCCTTGCTAAATTACTAAATTGGTCAGGCTGGGCTCTAACCTGCAGTCCTCCTGCCTCAGCCTCCCAGTCCTTCAGTTCCTGAGAGTTCCATCTCTATTAGCACTTTAGGGGCATTGACAGAATATGGCAAGTATGTTTTTAGAATTACTATGTTCTCTATCACTGAGGAACTGGAGCAAAATCTGGAGATGGTCTCACAAAGCCCTAAATGCATCCTGCCTGGGGTGGAACACCAGGGGGTGTCAGGGACAGCTTGCCTGCCTCTGTCAGCCAAAGCCCGGGCTCACTCAGCCCTGACGTTGGAAGCGGGGCATGCAGAGGCTGGCAGTCTGCTGGTCCCTTTTGTAGTGTTTGGGGAATTTTTTTTTAATACAATTACATTTTGTGTGGTTTGAGACTGGCCAAGTTTTGCTTTCAAGGAGAGTCACTTCCCCAATGGGGTGGGAAGAGGATGGTGGTTAATAAGTCATTAGATCACCCTTGTGGAAGCCTGGTCTTTCAGTGATTCGCTTGTGTGTGCTCAGAGGTGGTCGGATAGAGATGGAGGTGGCAGGGATTGGTCCTGGTGGATTGGAACAGTGTAGCACTGTGTGGCAGCGTGTGCTGATGACTGCCCAACTTTTTTTGGCAACACTGAGGGAAAATTGGATTTGCTTTACAGCTGGCTAGGAGTGGCTTGGCAGAAAAAGAACCCGTCCTGTGCACAGCAACCAGTCAGACACTCTGTGGTATTGAGCAAAGAAAGGAACTAGAGAACCGCTTAGAGTTTCTGCCCCTGCTTGGGGCAGTCTGTCTAATTATAACTCACTCTGATGTGGATTTGTCTCCATTCCTTGGGCATGATAACGATAACATTGTGCATGATAGTTCTGTGGAACATATTACAACCAGAAATCAAAGAAGATATGGAAGATGCCATTTTCCAGGTTAAATAATGAACTCATTCATACATGTGTATATTCTATCACTATCTGCCTTTGTTTTGGTATCTACTATCCAAGTTTTAATTTAATTAATTTATTTTTTGCGGCACTACGGGTAGAAACCAGGGCCCCTCCGGTGTCAGACAAGTACCACTGAGCTATACTTCCAGCCCTGGAAGTTTTTTTGTGTCTCTGATTTCCTTCTGTGATCAAGTTCAGCTGTGATGAACAGGGTGGCCGAGGGCTGTCCCTGGGACTCCACAATCCTAGACCTATCAACATTACCGTGGGTTTTTCTCCTTTTCCTAGGGAAGTACGTGATGGTGATGGGAGTGGTGCAGGCCTGTAGCCCCGAGCCATGCCTTCAGGCTGTGAAGATCACAGATCTTTCCGATAATCCCATCCACCAAAGCATGTGGGAGCTGGAAGTGGAAGATTTACACAGGAACATTCCTTAGATGACATTGGAACTCTCCTTAAAAACAACCTTCGCTCTGAAATGATCTGAGCTCTGACGGTGTGGATTTCACAGACATCATTCATGTGTATTTTATGGGCATTGTGTATTTCTCAAAAACTTCTCAGAGGGAATTCTTGGTTGACGCAGGCATCTGGATACAGGGATTTTTGTGTTAGGAGGCTTCAGTTAACTCAGCCTCCACTGCCCCTTGCTTTGACTATGTTTGCTGATGAAAAGCAGATGCGGTGTGGCTTTTTCCTTCCATTTATGTGTGTTAATTTCTGTGTAAAGCACACAGAAATCTCACGTTGCATTTTCCAAATTTTACAAATGATGATTCTTTTTCCATTATGGCTTCATCTCTATCTTACGATGCAAAACTTGAATCTCAGTGTCCATGGTGATTAAAGTGTAGTTATGGGCAGGAAAACAGCCTGAGTGAAAAAGGGGTGATATCATGGCTCGTCTCTCCTTTGACAACTTCCGACCCTAGGGCCTTTACACTAAGCTACATCCCCAGCCTTTTTTATATTTTATTTTGAGACAGGTTCTCTAAGTCACTGAGTTACCCAAGCTGGGCTTACACTTAGCCTCCTGCATCAGCCCCCCAGAGTGCTGGATTACAAGTGGTCACCACCACCATGCCTGGCACATTCAGCTCTCTTTCTGCTTCAAATACCACACAAATATTTAGGATCCATTTTGTTTAGATATCATCCTTTATGGGAAGCGAGGGGCAGTTTGAGATGTTTTCAGAATTTCTCTTCGAAATTGAAAAACCGAGACTGAGAACAACTGTCATTATTTTATGTAAACTTCTGTTTGATAGCTTTGTTAAAACACAGCAAGGGAGCAGTCTCCTGGTTTAGAATTCTTACAGTTTTGTATGTGGAATGAATTGTGTAATGATTGTACTGAATGTTGGATTTCTGCTCCCTGCTTCTTTATCACACATGCAGGATTTGTCTTTAGATTATAAATACCAAGGAAGTCATGTCATATTCCAATACAGTAGAGTTTTCCCTGAATGATTGATACGGTACCACTAATAAATTTTTTATCACTAATAAATTTTTATATGCTTCTTTTAAAAAATAAACTTTATTTTTAAAAATAGTTTGGGTTTATGGAAACATTGAGTGAAAGTATATATACCTCCCACGTGCCTCATGCTGGCAGCTTCTATTACTAACATCTGTTATTGTCATGCATTTGTTACCACTGATGGTCTTTTTACTATACTGTTACATTGATATATTCTTATCAGCCAGAGTTCACACCAGGGTTTTTGCCAATTCTGTGGGTTTTACAAATGCATAATGATCAATCTCATAAAAATCCTCCTTGTTCCTTCTGTTATTACCCCCCCAACCACTGATCTATTTCCTGTTTTGCCTTTTGCAGGCGTTCATATAGTATATAGCTTTTACAGCCCTGGCTGTTTTCACTTAAGCACTTAAAGTTCCTCCATGTCTTTTTGCAGCTTGGTAGCTCATTTCTTTTTTGTCACCAAAGATGATGCTCCATTATATGCATGTACACCGTTTGTTCATCCAGTCTACCTATTGAGGGCATCTCGGTTGGTCCCAGTCTTTGAGAATCATGAAGGGAGCTGTTGAACAGTTTTGTGTGGACAGAAGTTTTCTCATCAAGGTAAGTGCCTGGGAGCACCCCTGCTGGTTCACGGGGTGAGTCTTCAGTTAGTGGTCTAAGAAAGCAGCAATCTTCCAAAGTGAGTGTGTCGTGCATTGCCACCAGCAGTGTATGAGCTGTCGGCTGCACTTGTTAATGTTTTAAATTTTCTATGTTTTTAAAATTATCAACATTTTCTTTTAAAGGTAGGGAAAACTGGAAAGTGCATTGTTTTTATTACTGATCTGACTTGTTGACCGCTGGAAGCTTGTTTTGAGCTAGTTTCTGTCACAGTGTGAAGTTTTTCAAGCAATGTTGCTGCACTTTAATGGGAGATTTAGAGCCCTGTACATCTGAATTGGAGCCCTTCACCTGTTAGTAAATTCGCTGTGTAGCCATGAGTAAGTTATCTAACCTCTCTGTTCTTCACTTCCCTATCTATAAAATGTCATACCCAGTTCACAGCACTGGTGTGAGGAAAGAGGATCTGTATAGATTAGTTTTACACAGCGCTTGGTAGACGGTAGGTACAAAATTATTGCTGCTGTAAAGCATTAAGTTCTTGCTTACATCCCTCATTGCCTTTAACAGTGAGTGTGTGTGTGTGCGTGTGTGTGTATAATATTTAGGTTCACAGAAACACCGCAGAGATCGTGCAGAGTTCCCATCCTTTTGCACCTACCTTTCCTGGCCATTCACATCCTACATTAGCTTGGAGCATTTGTTACAGCTAATGAGTGAATATGGAGACCTTATTACCTCAAATTGGTAGTTTATTCAGTCTTGTTTAGTTCAGTTTTTTCCTAATGTCCTTTTCCGTTCCAGGGTCCCATGCAGGACACTACTGTTCTGCTCCGTTGTCATGTCTCCTTGGGCTGTCCCTGATGGGAACAGTGGCTGAGCTGCTTTTGATTGCATTGAAATGTATTGGCTGGGGATGGACACCAGGGCCTCACACAAACTAGATAAGTGCTGTGACACACTGAGTCATACCTAAAGCCTCAAAATGAAGTTTGACGCAGGTCACTGAATCTTTGTTAAAGGATTCTTAGGACAAAATTTTATCATGATACTTTGTTCACACAGCCCTGGAGCTGGGTGTGGGTCACACTCCCAAGGACCTTACCCCTACTGGGGTCCTGCTCATCTGCAGCTCACTTTTCTTTGTGCTGGAAAGCTGACCCCGGCTGCCAAGAACATGCTGGCTGTACCCTGCCTGACATACCGTCCTCCAACTTCTGCAAAGTAACACCTAATCGAAAAATGCTGGCTGGGCCGCCACTGTTGCCAGGCAATAAGTACATCAGGAGTATGAGGGATGGGCAAAAGAGGGTGCTGTGTGTCTTATCCGAGCGCCCCCAAAATGGCCCCTGCCTGTGCACTGGAAGTACATCACCTCAGCTTGTGGTTTGTTTCTCTGAACATTAAGAACTCTCACTCTTTCATCTCATGTTTCCTCCTTGACATCAAATGAAAACACATCCGAAGGCTCGAGGTTGCTGGTGCCAAATCAAAGTCATCAAGCTGCTGCCAGACAGCGAATGACTGAGTGACCAGCTCAGGGCTGGTGCAGCGCAGCTTCCCTTTTGAAATTAGCTCTCTTCTAAGAACTGAAAATAAGCAACCCAGGCCATGACTTCACTTTTCTTGGAACTGCTTTACATTACAAAAAAAAAAAAAAAAACCCGAAACTCTCATTTAGCTGGTTTTGATTGTCTGAGTTCCCTAATTCTTCCTGTTGCATGTTCTTGTAAAGCTAAAGATTTACTGCAAAAATCTTCAGCCTCAGGTGAAGCAGGGGAGGCAATGAGTATGTGAAATAATTGTTTGGTCTCATGACATCTGTATATGATTTCATGAGTAAGGACAAAAAAAAGAACGTGGAAGAGACATTCTGTTGTATTATCTTTAGATTTCAAGGGCCAGCGAAGAGGTAAAGGCTGGTATTGCTGTACCTCAGCCATTGTTGCTATTGTTATGGTCTAAAGTTACTGAGAAGCATTTTGCAAATGAAAGGGGCCAAGAGATGGATGGAAGGGGGAGGGTGGGAGGAGAAAGGAATGAAAAAAACCCCTAAGATATGTACATGTCCCAACTCCCCATGATGAATGTAATCACTGCACAGCAAACATGTACTAATAGAAGACATTTAGAAACATTGAGAAGCAGCCCATTATAAGGACAAAGCAGGAGGTGCATCTTCAACCATGGTGACTTATATCTGGCAGATATTTTGGAGCCTGTGCAAAAGAACATCATGGAACAGTCCCAGCTTGCTCAGGGCAAGGGAGACAGCAGTGGCGTCACACGCATGCAGTCCAGTTCCGATCCACCCTTTCCTATCTGACCTTGGGTGTGGAGGTCAGTCCGAGAAGTGGGAAGAGTTTTCCTTCACTGAATGGTTGCCACTAGGTCCTTGGGACCTGGATCAGTGGTCCTTTCTGGATGGGAATCTCTGTAGACTGGTACATAAGTTGTTCTGAAATTGCCCATCTCTCCCTGTGACATGACTGTCTTCTCCCTGTATCTCTGTCCAGCATGGGGTTTTGCCTGGCACACAGGCAGGCAGTATGTGTTGGGACTGGCTCTTGGGCTGGGAGACAGAGGAAGTAGGAAGGCACGATGCTTTCGGATTTATGCTTGGCTCACAGCAATTTTCAAATGAAAGGAGCCCTTTATAGGCCTTTGGAATCAAGCGTAGTTTATATGGGGCCTTCGAGTTCCCTGAGGTACCAAAAGAATACTTGGAAAGACCTAAAAGGACCGAGGAAAAGGAGTGAAACAATTTCGAGTCTGAAAGAGCATTTAGGTGGTTCAGGAAGAATCTGAAATGATAGTCCCATGAGAATTACTGCATGTCTTGTTGATAAAGGATGGAAATGCAAATGAGAGGGTTTTTGTTTTTGTTTTTACCAAGGGCTGTGCTGGAAACTTCTACCACATTGCTACATTTTATTTCCTTTATCTGGGAGATAGCCATGAAAACCTCAGCCATGGAGATGAAGTCCTTTGGCCCAGAGGATCTAGCCAGCAGGTCACAGGGACAGGTCAAGAAGCAAGAAGTTTGTGTCTTCCTCTCCCTGCTGTTGGGGATCCTCTGTTGGTGGCAAGACCTTCTTTTTTGACTGAGTAGCATTTCCTCAGGGCCTTTCTGGGGCAGATGTCTTTACACATGGGCGCTAGCACCCCCTATTGGTCTGTCACTGGGCAATTTGACTGGCCTGAGCCCTCGGAAATGGGATGGCAGCCAGTGACCAGAAAAAAAAGCCACCGAATGAAGTAAAGAAACTAAATGAGGCCATGGGAAATTTTACAGCTATCCACCCCGGGAGATTTGCCAGTTGTGGCCCGACCAGCGTAGGGGACGGGGAGGGTGCTGCATTTGGTAACCAGATGAGTTCTTTTGGGCCTGATTTTGAATCCCAGCCCTTATTAATTGGCCAATCTTGGGTGAGTTACTTTGTTTCACTGAGTCTTCTTTCTTAATCTGGAGAGGATGATTGTGGTCAGAGAGGTTAAATAATTTGTTCACAAAGTGGATAACTGGAATCTAGGCAGTCTGGGCAAGTGCTTAAAAATGTTTGTTTCATTGGCCTTTCTGTCACCAAGCACATACTGAGCACCTGTGCCCTGCAGGCTCTAGGGACCCACGGTGAACAAGATGTGTGATTGCTTCCTGCGCTGCGCCCTATCTTCTCTGACCCCTCATTAAGCCTTATCTCCCCTGTTAATACTCTGGCTAATTTCCTCATTGGAAAGCCCTGTAATCACATCTGCAAAGTCACTTTTACTACCAAAATAACATTCACAGATTCCAAGGACTACAGTGTGAACATCATTCCAGGACAAGGAATTCTGCCTGCCCTGTCTGCCCTGCAGCTCCCACCTGTGCATCTGTGCAGAGCACATTCATCTCAGCCAAGGGCCCCAGGGCTTCACTGCAACACAGCTTCAGCTCAAAGTCCAAAAACCTCATCTATCTCTCATCGCCTCCATCTGGCACCGGAGAGCTCCAGGTGCCATCCATCCCGAGCGCAGTTCCTGTTCATCCGTGGACCTGGAGAACTCATGAAGCAAGTTACTTGCTCCCAAAACAATAGGCAGCGAGTCTAGGTCTCTTTAGATCCAAGGGAGCAAGGCAAGACATGGGCAAGAAAGGCAAGAAAACACAAGCATGCCTGTAATCCCAGTTACTCAAGAAGCTGAGGCAGGAGGAGAGCGAGTTCAAGGCCAGCCTGGGCAATGTAGCAAGACTGCCTCAAAGTTTTGTTTTTTTTTTTTGTTTCAGAGATCGAACTCACAGCCTCACCCTTGCCAGGCAGGCACTTATGCTGCTGAGCTAAGTCCCCAGCCCCTTGCCTCAAACTTTTAAAAGGGTTGAAGATAGAGCTCAATGATAGAGCACTTGCCAAGCATGCATAAGGGCATGGGTTTAATCCCCAGCACAGAAAAGAAGAAAAGAAGTAGCAGCACCAGTTTAGCATTTTTGAAAATACTAAGCTTCTAAGCTTTCCGCTCTACTGGCCAAAGAGGACAGAGAAAAGTTTCTTTGAATGTTCTGTCTCACCTAACCCCATCTTGTGAAATGAAGAAAAGGCAGAACCAGAGCTTCCATCCAGCGGTTGCTAATACCTATTTGGAGCTGTGTCAGAATGAGGCCCTGCCCTAGGATTTCCAAGCACACACTGGCTCCCCCCTTGCACATGAAGATGCCCTTCAGCTATGGCCGAGCCTGGCCTTCCTGCAGGCAGGATTCAAGGTTGCTGTTGAGGGTGGTGATTATCA
>PVJX010016333.1:0-40578 GCA_004027295.1 Dolichotis patagonum | reverse complement strand
AAAGAAAGAAAGAAAGAAGAAAGAAAAAAAAGAAAGAAAGAAAGAAGAAAGAAAGAAGAAAGAAGAAAGAAAGAAGAAAGAAAGAAAGAAAGAAAAAAGAAAAAAAAGAAAGAAGAAAGAAAGAAAGAAAGAAAGAAGAAAGAAAGAAGAAAGAAAGAAAGAAGAAAGAAAGAAAAAAAGAAAGAAAGAAAGAAGAAAGAAAGAAAAAAAGAAAGAAAGAAGAAAGAAAGAAGAAAAAGAAAGAAAGAAGAAAGAAAGAAAGAAGAAAGAAAGAAAGAAAAAAGAAAGAAAAAAAGAAAGAAAGAAAGAAGAAAGAAAGAAAGAAGAAAGAAAGAAAGAAAGAAAAGAAAGGAAGAATTTACCAGTTTTATGAAAGAGAAAGAGGGAGAAGGTAAAACAGAAAGTTGAACAGAACAAATTATTGGCTTTTGAGATATTTGAAAATAGATTCATATTAAAAATAGTTTGACAAGTAAAAGTCAAAATCTACTCTGGACTGTATTGTGTTATTTTTGATGAAGAAAAATTTAGTGTCACAACCAAGTTCACAGCTGTAAAGGCGATGACATCCAAGTATATATGTAGGGGTAAATGGTTCTAAAACTGTGTCTGTTCATAGTCTTGTTTTGCACAGTCAGGCTTCTATTCATGTAAACTTTTAGTTTTGAGTTAGCATGGTCTCTAAGAGACATGAATTCTAGATGCCATACATTGAATTTAATGCTTCTAAAATTTCTGTTTTAAAAATTATTCTTTAAGCGTTAATTTTTAACTATCAGTTTATTTTGACCTTTTTGCTGTTGTAAAACATGCATGATGCAACTTATCATTTTAGTCATTTTAAGTGTGTGATTCAGTGGCATTAAGTACATTCATAGCATTAGGTCATCATCATGACTACTCATTTTTAGTACTTTCTTATCATTCCCAATTGAAACTTTTTTTCCTCTAGATTTGCCTCTCTTAGACACCTCATTTCAGGACAATTATGCAATATTTGCCTTTTAACATAATACTTTCATGATTCAGCCGCATTGTAGTATAACTCAGAAGGTCATTCCTATTTGTGAATAATTTTTTATTATGTGTACATTTTGTTTATCCATTCACCTGCTGATTCTTGAATTTTTAGGGGAACTATCTTGAACTTTTTAGGGGAATAATCTGAATAATAATAATAATATGGGCAATGTGAATATTTTGAATAATTCTGTCATGAACAATTGTGTACAAGTGCACACATTAATTCCCTAATTTCAGGTCTTTTGAGTGTGCAAGTACGGTGAACAATGTGAATATCATAAATATATACCTGGGAGTTGATTTGCTGGAATAATATAATCCTACATTTAAGTATTTAGGAGTTTCCTACTTTTTACTCTTCACTCTTTATATCCTTATCACCAATGCAAAAAGATTCTAATTTCTCCACATCCTCATCAACACTGATTCTTTTCATTTTTCAGGGTAGCCATTCTAATGAGCATGAAGTGATATTGCTTTGATGTGTATTTCTTTAATAACTAGAAATGTGCATCTCTTCACGTATTTCCCGGCCACTTGTGTATCTTCTTTGGAGAAATGTCTATTCGAGCCTTTGCCCACTTCAAAAAATTATTCTTGTAGAATTGTCCAAAGTTCTCTTTTTCCTGTTAACTACTTGTTAGTTGTGGATACAGCCAGAAAAACACATCTGATCATTTAGGTTAGAGTTTATGAGCCTTGATAAGCTTTCACTGGTTGTAGCATTCTTTGTTATACCTAGTTTACAAGTTTCCAGGGCCGACCATGGTACTGTGTTACAGTTGACTTGCATCTAGCGGATGGCTTTCCCTGGTGCACAGGACATTCTGAAAGTGCTTGGAAATTAATCCTTTGCCTCTTCAATTCTCAACCAGTGATGAAAAGGAATGTGTCTAACTTGTTAACCAATGGAAGATAACTCTAAAGTATAAATTCTGCACTATCTTCCAGATTCCTCCCCAGGACTATGTTTCATTTACTCTGTAACTGTAACTAGCTTAATAATGCTCCATTTTATTACTTCCTCCCTGACTGACTTCCCCATTTTGTTGGTGTTTCCTAGCATATCCTCCAAAACAACCAACTTGTCCTTCAATGCTTATCTCATGATCCTCTTTTGGGTAATCTGAGCTAAAAGAGAAGCACAGATTGTATGCAGGGCAAAAATAAATAGATGGAATGGGTTTAGATAGAGTGGAGGAGCTTGAGGGCCTTCCTTCAATTTCTGTCTTTGTTTAATGCTCCTAAAACCACTCCTTTTCTTGGGGGATAGAGAGGGAAGCACATTAACAGTACATGTTCCAGGCAACTGGCAGTTTTTATGGTTCTCAGTGGTAAAGTCATTCATTCTTACTTTCTATGGAAAAAACTGCTATTAGTGAATTGTTTTCAGTTTCTGTGTACTTCTACATACAAAATACTTTGCTTATATCAGAGAGTGACTTACAATTAAAAGTTGAGCATTATCTTAAATAAGGAGCTGTTCTAAAATGTTGAATGTTAGATAAATATAATCTCATGTTTAAGGATCTTATAGATAAGTTGTTATTCTCTTAGCAACATTACAATTTCTATCTCACAGATGAGAAAATTAAGATGTAAAGTAATAACTGAAATATGGCAGGCAAGTACTAAATCTTAACTTTTATCTTTAGTACTTAAAATTGTTTGATTATACTTTAAATATCATTTAATCATTTTAATGAAAAGGATAAAGACAAAAACCTCACTTCTACCTGCATTTGCAATAAAAGTAGAAGGAATGGCATGTACTAGTTAAAAGACACAGAATTCAAATACATCTAAATTTTTAATTTAGGAAAAAAAAAGATCATAATGCAAGTAAAGGATGTGGGAGCTCCGGCTAGACAGAAGTTGACCACAAATTCATATGCTCCAACAATGCCATGTGATTACTATTACAATGTCCAGCGTCATTCTAAGAATGTACCTATCCAGAAGATGGGTATGTTTTTGGTCAGGTCAAATGTGTTCATTGGAAGGGCCAAAACCTAATGAGAGTTGTGCTAAGGTAGGAAACTGCTGGAGGCTGTCAGATGGTGATATGCTCTGAGAACCCTGCCATGTCAGGGACATTGAGGGCACTGGTGTTTATTCACCTGGTGCTGGGAGATTCGATGGAATCACGAGCTTTGAGCTCAAATGGACCTGAATGAAAACTCATCCTTTCATTCTGGAGCTTTATGTATTTGAATAATATAATCTTTGTACTTGTGTCCTTTCCTTTTAAAGGGGGATACTAATCAATGCCTTCATATGCCTTAAAATATTGAAATAAGATATTGCATTAAGTGTATACAGCATACACAACTGTGTAGGACGCACAAGCTTTCGTTCTTCAGATATTTGGAGAGTTGTTGCATAAAAAGTTGGATCTGCCTTACCCTTGCTGAAGATGGAATGAACTATGGACAGCACTTGTAGAGGAGGAAACTTACTTTGATATAGACCTAGCTCTCTAATAATTTTCTCCAAATATAGATGCCTCAAAAATACACCCCTCTCCTGCCTAGAACTTGTTTATCCAATACTCCACTGCTATAACTGCCAGTTAGAGCAAGGATAATGTGGTCAAAACACAATTATTGGATAACCTACATTTTCTGAAAACCTGTTTATTCCTCAGTTTTCTGCATATCAACAAACTATTCCACCTCCTGCTCAGATGTTCAAAGCGAGTTATCTTGGCATTGTATGTGATCCTTTTTCTCTTCCACATCTTTCTGTATTCCATTCCACACATTGCATTTAGTAAGTCTTGTCAGCCATTACTACTAAGTGTGCTAAGGGTATTTCAAATGCATTCACCTTTTTCCATCTGCTGGACTACCACCACAGTCTAAGCACTGAGTTTTTTTTTTTTCCTGATCCACCACAATAGCCTTATTAATTGGCTTCCTTGATTCTGTTCCTTCTGGTTTTAATTCCACTCTTTACGCATGACTAAAATATATAAATCCATTGTTTGAAATACCTGCTAACTTTTCACTACCCTTAGGATGAAACCTATAATCTGCACCACAACTTACAATGCCCTATTCTGATGACCTCTGTTTATCTTTCCAACCTTTTCCCAGCACCCACAGCCTATCCCTCCAACAACCAGTAATTGTTTATTTTTCTAGGCATGCTGACTCCCACCTTTGACCTCGCATCTCAACTCCTGACTGGAAGACTGTTACCCCCGAGACTATGTGTTATGTCATACAAGAAGATGTCCTAAAACACCTCATCTTTAGTCACCATTTTGATTTACTCTACTTTGATGCTACAAAGTGTGCTTAACATTGTCTTATCATTTTCCTGCTTATTAATATGTTGGTCTCAATTATAGACATTAAAATATGTGTGGAATAAAAAGATGTATGTACAATGGAACTATAGTCTCCATAAAGTGGGTCCCTTGCTGCTGAAAATAGGCAAGCATATTTTCTTTGTTTACCAATTATTAGTAGATATTATGGAAAAGATTTTTGCCCTAGTCAAAGACAACTAGATGGCCACTGTGATTCTTTTCATGCTACAGGTCCTATTACCTTGCTGACAGTTACCATCTCCTACAGCTTAAAAATTGTTTTAAGTGTGAAGAAATCACGGATTTTCTTTGCATACTTCTTACAAAGTGGAAGCAAAAGGGAAAAAGAAGGAGAAAAGAAAAGATATTCTAGAACAAGGGTAAGTTTGAAGATGGATATATGAACACACATAAGATGAGTTTGATAGTTGATTTTTATGAATTTTTTGATGGTACAACTGAGATAAATATCATGTAGGCTCATAAACACTGACAGTTACATGTATTCACTCACATATACACTTCTATCACTCACAAAGAGGTTTCTTTGCAATTCTTTTTCAGATGTTGGAATTTGTGATGTTCTATAAGAGTCAAAAATCAGAGATACATTCTCTTCCACGTACTTCATCTTTTCTTGTTTCAATTGTGTAAATTTATTTAATCGTAACGGGTTTCTGACCCCTTACTGAGGAAGATCAAATCGATTCCCCATGAGCTGCTCAATTTGTAATCATTAAAAAATCTCAGCCTGTCTGGTATAGACAAAGAATAATGGAAACTTGTCACAATCATTTCTCGTGGTTTATTTCTCTTCTCTAATTTTTCTTTTTTCTTTTCCTTTTTATTCCTCACCAATTTCTCCTTTTCCTTTCTTCATTGCCCAAGATTCCCTGAGGAGGACTCAGATCCTCTTACCCCAGTCATTTCATTTTTGGTCAGTAAATTAAACTATCAGATCTTTCCGACATCCCTTCAAATGTACACCAGCAGTTGACGTGAATGCAGGTGTCACATTCTGAGGGAAGGGCAGGAGAGGAAGACCAGTCACTGTCATGTGAGCTGCATGTGGTTTATGTACCGAGTGGTAACATCTCTCACTCTGCCCACCCTAGAGCTGCTCCAAGGGCACCCGATCTGTCTTTGATCTACTCTGACCACAGAACAAATGTTTTAAATAAAATCTCTGTATGAGTGAGTCACTACTCTTCTGGCTTTTATATGACATACTGAGGAGTGATGGTTTACTTTGCCTGAGTAACAAAATTAATATAAGAGAAACATTTTTGTTATGTGGTATCTTTAAAAGAATGTACGAAAAGAAAGAAGAGACATATGGGCCCGAGCAGTGAAGTTTGGATGAAAAAATTCATTTGACATGAGGAAACTCATGAAAAGAATGTAGTAAATTTTCTTGGCAGTGAGGGGCAAAGAAAATCAACAGGAAGAAGTAGAAAGAGACACTTTTACTAAAGTCAGTAGTTGTAATGACTTACATAGTACAGGTCATATAGGATCCTAATCTCCAAGAAGCTTCATTTATATTATCATTTAAAATGAGACATCTTGAAAACTTTTTCAGTCTATAAGGTGCTTGTTGATTTGGCGGAGCTTGTGTTACAGTGAAGGAATGTGTTAGTGTGTGTATCAACTTTTCAGTGCTAGGACTAAAGGAGAAAAGTTTTATTTTGGATCATGGTTCCAGTTAATAGTTGCCTGGTTTTAAAGCAGAAACATGTCAGTTGAAAATGGTAGAGGAAAGCTACTTCTCTCATGGCTGTCAAGAAGTAAAGAAAGAGAGCAAGACAGAGAAGAAGAATTATACCTTTCAAAAATATGTCCCCGGGCCTGGAGATTTAGCTCAGCCGCATAAGCACCTGCCTTGCAAGCATGTGGTCCTGAGTTCGATCTCCGGTACCGGTTAAAAAAAAAAAGTAAACCCAAAAGTGTGTCCACTATAACCTACTCCTACCAACCTGGTCCTACCTCCTAGCAGAAATTTAGCTATGAGCTCATTAGTGGATTAATCCTTCGATAAAATTAGCACCTCATGATATAATTATCTTCTGAAAGTGTCACATCTGAACATCTGAGTTTTTGAGGGGACATTTTTGATCCAAACCATAACAGTGTGCTTATATATCTCTCTTGAGGGAAGCTTGTTTAGACAGAAAAATGGGCAGTTGGTTTCTCTCTCTGACTTGGATGGATAAGGTGCCTTGGGCACACACAGCACGAGCAGTTTTCTATGCACTTCTAATGACTGACTGGAAACATCCAACTTTTGTAAAAATCAGTTGGTTTTCATGGGTTCTGAAGCCTAAGCCAAGTATTCTTCAAGTACTAAAAGGGGTGTGGTATATAGATTCTGAAATCTTACGAATCAAACAGTAGTTCACTATTCTAAGAGTATTCTACTATTTTATTTTGTAAGTAATATAGCATTCTGCTGCTTCAGAATAACAAAGTATTGTGGGTGCTTTAATGATCACTTATGAGTGAACACTTTGAGATGTGTGGAACAGGGTTTTTATAGCAGATACATTGTTCCACTGACTGTGATTAAAATATGGAAGGCAGTTTCTTTTAGCTTAAGTTGTACTTTTATCCAAGGAAGACACGATGTATAAAAACAAAAGTCTGCTTATATGGGTTGGTACATATTGAAAAGAAAGAAGGTCTTAGGAGGAAATTGTAGACCCAAGCAAGGAAAAGAGGTGGGAGGCTCAGTATCCAAGAGAGGTTACGTTTAAAATGTGCCTATCTCTGTAACTGTGGAATATCTGCTTCCACCTATTATTAGCAATGTAATCTTGGTCAAGTCATTTTTTCCTCAGTGGGGCTGATCGTTCCCCTACACAACGGGGAAAATTGGGGTCATGTATGCAAAGCGCTATCATATTGCTGCCATATGATCAATGCCAAATTAATTATTCAGAAACTATTGCTGTAAAACACTTGCTGTGTTTTTACAGACCTTTCATCTGTCTTCTCCTTGGTGTAACATTTACAAATAACTTTTCCTCCTTCAACTTAGAGTTCAGTGTCTGATGGTTTTTAAGTGATAGCTATGTAGTTGATTCTAAAAGATGAAATTTTAGTGTACAAATTCAGAGGAAACAATGACATATTTTTATAAATTTTAAAGAATTTAGTTGCAGTTGTCTCAGTTTTTAACTCACTAGTTTAGCAAGGATTTAAATCTCAGCCATAATTGGGGTTCCTTGGGAGTTGAAAGAAATATCGAGCATGTTAGGTAGTGCAGACAAGTCAGGAGTTAACCCTTTATGGGCTTTATGGGGAGGGTCAGTGGCCTCTCTACCAGTTTGGGCATTGCCCTCTGCTCAGACAGGGATGTCAGACTCCAGTGTCTGGAGTCCAGTCTTCCTAGATTGATTCATTTTGCCCATTGAGAACTGGTCATTCCCTAAGAAACTAATAAAAAACAGGTTTAGGGGTCCTACTCTCCTGGACTCCAAGATCTCTGTAAGATGCCAGTGCTGGAAAAATTAAGTTCTTTCTTTTTCTCTCTACTTCATTTTTTTTTTTGCACTACCCTCATCACTTATCTCTCTGTCAGAAGAATATCTACTGTAATCTACTAAAGGCACTTAAAATTATGAAAGCACAATTGAAAATAGTAACGTTATCTTCAGACAAGTTCCGATTTTGCTTTGCTTTAAACTCAGTCAAGAAAACATGAAAGTTTACCAAGTCCTTACAGGGAGAAAAATAGACCAAACACACTCTTTGTTATGGTAAATTAACTTTCCATATATCAATTTTGAACATTTAGAAAGGGAATTTTAGAAATGTTGTTTTCAATGTATATTTTGCAAATGTAAAATAGGTAGACACATTCTTTACTTAGGATTGGTATTGGACAGTTGGGGAAGAGATCTCAGTTTTAGATTTCTTTTCTAAACTCTTTAGCATAGGTTTGAATTTACAGAAAAACTGTGAAGATAGTACAAAGTGTTCCCACGTACCACATAATCAATTTCCCTTAGTGTTAGTATCTTACATTACCATGATTCATTTGCTACAACTAATGAGTAGACATATTGACATATTGTTAAATAAACTCCAAATACTGGATTTTTCTCCTTTTAAAGGATTCTAACCAGGATACCATATTATTTTTGGATGTCATTATTTTTGGCCATCATGGCTTCTTGGGCTATTCTTGGCTATGGCAGTTTATTAGACTTTTTTTGAAAGACTTAGTAGATTTGAAGGGTTCTAGTTGGTTACATAGTAGGATGTTTTGGATATTTTTCTCATAGTCATTCTGAAGTTATACTTTGTGGGGGCAGGAAGGCCACATAGGTAAAGGGCTAGTCTCATCAAATTATATCAAGAACACATACTATCAACATGACTCATCTCTTGCTCTTAACTTTGATTGTCTGTGAAAAACAGTATTTATCAGGTTTCCAAACTGTAAAGTTAAGCTTTCTGTCTACTTCCCATCCTGGACTGTTGGGAAGGAAGATAGCATTCATGGTTCATATTTATAGGGTCCACATAATTGCCCAGTTTTGTTTTTTTTGAGAAATTTTTATGAGAAATATTATATCTTATCTACTTATTTATTTACTTGTGATATGATATTGTGATTTAAATAGGAATGTGTCTTGGTCTTTATTACCATTTCCTGACACATAGCTCCTAAAACTTGGAATCTCTTAAGTGATGAGGAAAATCTGTACGAGAGTGAGAAGACTGAAGGGGGGCATTTCCTGGATAGCTTCAGGATGTGAGCCAGTTTTCAGGGAAACCAATAAAGTAATTAGAAATTTGGAATTTTTCAGTCTCAACACCTGAGTTCCAGGGGAGAAGAGGGCTTCTCACTGTGACAGTCAGCAATGGCCAGTGACTCTATCAGTGCAGACAACAAGCCTCCGCAAGGTCCCTAAGGATGATGTTTGGAGAGCTCCCAAGTCAGTGAGCATGTGGAATCCTGGGAGGATTGTCTGCATGGAGATGGCACTGATAATCCATGCTCTCCCTTGTACCTTGTGTATCTGCTCCCTGGGCTTTTACTCAGTGTTAACCTTTGTAATAAGCTGACAATCTAGCACATACAATGCTTTCCTGAATTCTGTGAGCTACTTTAGTGAGTAACTGAACCCAAGGAGGGATTGTGGGGACCGAAGTTTGACTAATGAGGGAACCCACCACTTCTGCTTGGTTTCTGAAGTCAGAAGCAGTCTTACTGGATTGAGCCCTTGACCTGTGGGATCAGAGCTAAGTCCAGGTAGGTGGTGTCTGAATGGGATCAAACTGTGTGACCTATGGCTGGAGTTTGCAATGTACTGGAGAATTTCTTGATCTGTGAAGAAAAATCACTACATATCAGATGTCAGAAGTCTTGTGGGTGTAGAGAAGAAAATAGTTGGCCTTTTTCCTTATATTTGCCAATTCATTCATTCAGTGACTCACTCATACTGGTATGGATCCATACCCAGTTGGTGTTCAATACGATCCTGATTTTGCTCTAATTGTTTCCATTTTTATGCTTAATAAAATTTTGTGTACCAGTTTTTCAGTGTCAAGATACATCATTTTCTTTTATAAAAATGGAATGTGTAAATACCTTTAGGCTTGGTAAATTGTAACTTCTGTAAATACTCCCCATGCCAGGTTTTTTTTCTTTTTAAGATTGAAGAAAGCAAAGTGTTGCCAAATTTAGAATGCATCAGTGAACTTGGTGTTTAAAATTGTGAACTCAACATGACCTCTTAAGGTTTTCAAATAAATTTACTTACTTTTGGCAGATGACCACTTCCTGTTTTTTTAAGAGAAAAAAAAAACACCACTAAAGTCTGAAATGTCAAAGGACTCTAAAATGCAATATTTAGTTGATAGCAGGTTAGCGCTAGTTAGATTTGAGTTCCTTCAAAATGCTCACAAATTTGAAATTAAGGCATTATAAAAGGACTTAAGACATAACCGATTTTGGATTATTCTTTTTTTCCTACAAAACTTGAAAAATGAGTCAATATATGTGAGCACTAACAAAAATCATGCTAGGATTAATATCTAATAATTTTTATACTGTTCTTAAATTTGTATTTAAAACCTATATTGTTAAGTTATCTATAAAATTTTGGTGCAGTAATATCAGGGTTAAACTGTAGGAATAGGTTGATTAAAGTAGATTATAGTCTGGTGATCATGGATATTAAATTTGGTATATAGGTTATTCTGGCTTCTGGTTCTTTACAACATGGACTAGCCTGAATCCATCTTCCTCCTTGATTACAACTAGAAATAATGGGAAAAATATATACAAAAAATCAACTAGGTGATGATACTTAAAGCAAATAAAAATAAGTTGTGAAATGAAGTAAATCATTGCTGAAGTGATGTGTAAAAGAATATATTTTTTATCTTTTGTTCTCTCTCTCTCTCTCTCTCCCTCTCTCCCTGGCTCTCTCCTTTTCTCTTTCTTTTTGCACAGGGGATAGAATTCATGACCTTGTGCTTGCCAGGCAGGTGCTGTGCCACTGAACTATATCCCTGTTCCCTTTTGTTCTTTTTTATAGCCTGAACTGTACAGTGGCAGCATAGGAGGCAAAAATTCCAATAGTAATCCCACATATCTACCCCAATGAGGTAAGCAAGCTGTTCCTATAGTCTAAACAGAAAGGTGCTCCATTTTCTTCCTGTCTATATTGTCCTGAGGGTGGGCCTCTTTCACACAGAAGCTAAAATTTGAGAGAAGCTCTGTTTTTCTGGCTAGGAGCCACCAGAAAAAAGAAGCCTATGAATGTGTGAGTGTTCAGGGAGGAGATGGCTGGGGAAAGGAACCTTTCATTCTGTATCTGGACACATAGAAGTCTGAGGCATACTTCTGAGCAGCACATTTTGAAATAGACCTAAATAAATGCAACAAAAGCTTCAAGAATTGAACTCTGATTTAAAGTAATACCAAAGTTTCCTTTTTAACTCCTCATAGGGTGTTGGTCATAAACAGTCCTAAAACAGTATAGCACAGCCTTTGAAAACAGAAATGAGTTTAGAATCAGTATTCAAAAAATTAGACAATGTGCATCATAATTATAGCTGGATTTAATATCTAAAAGTACAAGCAAATTAACATTCCCCAGTAGGTTTTTAGCAGGACCTAGAATTTATATACTGTAATATTCAAAATGTCAAAGATGTAATTCAGAATCGGTCCAAACTGAAAGAAGCAAAGTAAATGCAGCCAATTCTAAAAGAAAAAGACATTTAATAGGTGAAATCTCCAACTTAGATATTTGAAGTTTCAGACTAAATATTGGTAAACACATTTGTAATGGATAGAAAAAAGCTTTGATTGAAGAAATAGAAATAAAAACAAAAAAGTGAGTGGAAATTGTACATCTGTGAAAGATAATATCTGAACTAAAAAGGCATGTGATAGATGCAACACCAGAAAGAACATAAAAAAGAAAATAGGGACTTTGAGGCTGCATTAATTAAAAATTACTCAAGAGTAAACTGAGAAAAAAATGAATAGAACCTTTGGTACCTACAGGACAGTATCAAAAGTTCTGCTATATTACTGGAGTTTTGGAATGAAATAAAAGAGACCTATAAGCAGAATATATGTAATGGAATTATTGCTTAAAATTTTCCATGTATGAGAGAGGACAAAAGTAGATGGAATGAAGAATTTCTTCAAACCCCAAGTGAGATAAACAGAAGAATATAGGCTCCGACAAATCATAATAAAAATGTTGAAAAATAAGAACCTGAAAATATCTTAGAAGACACTATCAAAACTGACACATTACTGACACATTACGTATAGGACTAAATGTGATCTGAATAAACAAAAATCATTGAAACTAGAAGACAGTGGAGTACGTCTTTAAAGTGATGGAAGGAAAACACAAATCGCAACCCAGAAACCTCTTAGTTTAAAATTTCATATCCAAGGGGACTATCCTTGCTAGGTTTGTTTTCTGCTGCTATTACAGAATATTTCAGATCGTGTGATTTACAAAGAAACTTGCTTCTTGGAGGCTCTGAGTACAAGACTGAAGGCAAAAATCTTTTTTGGTGCATCCTAACAAAGCAGCAGGCCTCTTCTGGTGAGAAAAGTATTGTAAGTCCACAGGAAATGAGAAACACACTGCATTTTTTTTTTTTTAAGCAGGATACTCCCAGGAGAAGCATTAATTCATTCTTGAGCAGGGAGCTCTTATCACCTAATTACCCCCTAAAAGTCCACTCCTTAAAACTGCTACAATGGCTTTTGCATTTCAACAGGAGTTTCAGAGTGAGGATTCCAGCTATAGCATATCCTTTAGAAATGAAGGCAAAATAAAAGTTTCCATTGAAGGACAGATAAGAAAATGCATTACCTAATAAGCCTGCTCTAAAATAAATTCCAAATAAATTTATTTAGCTTGAAAGGAAGAAATAAGGAATAAATAACGAGAATGGGAAATATTTAGGCAAACATTAGAAGTGTCTTTTCTCCTCTTGAATTCTTTTAGAAGTGTACTGCTTTTGAAAAACAAAATTATAATATTCTTTGAGTTTTCAATGTATGAAAATACATGACGTTTGATCAATATAGCATAAAGGGACTGGATACAGTCTATACATTACATTTTACTTGAGATGTTAATATATTAATTCTAATTAGACTATTGAAGACTATATATGTATTTATGTATATATATATACACACACATAAGAAGATTTTATATGTATATTTGTGTGTATATATATATACAGGTTTTATTTATGTATCATATGTAAACTAGCATAATATTTAGAGTAGCTATTTTATAAAATTATACAAAGAGATAAAATTCCACCTAGCTGATAAACTAAAATTAAGTATTAAAACAATCAAATAATGTCTTAAAAGGCAAGAAAGGAAAATAGGGAAAAATCAGTACATACAAGATGAAACTAATAATAATATAGTAGACCCAAGCTCTACCATATCAATAATTATCCTAAATTTAAGTTATGTAAACAAATTAACAGAAACTGCAAAATTGAATTAGAAATAACTGCCAGCTATATGATACCTACAAGACATTTACTTTAAATAAAAGATATAGCTAGGTTAGAAGCAAAAGGAAGGTACTATATGCATTATAGACTTTTCATAGTCAGTGGCAGAGCAAGTAGACACAAAAGTAAGGCTTTACAGTACCTGAACAGCATTAGTAATTGAAGTAGCTAATGTTTATTAAACACTCCATCCAACAATGGAAGAAACTACATTCTTTTCAAGGGAGTTCAAAACAGTAACCAAGATAAAACAAAGTGGATTATAAACACATTTTAACATACTTGAGATTATTGACCTTCATCAAGCTGTGTTCTCTGAATTGAGCTAGAAATCAGTAACAGGAAAGTACCTAAGAATCTATAGCAGAAATCAATCACAAGAATGTAACTAGAACTCAATAGCAGATAATTGCCTGGTCAAGGGGGAACTTGCAAGGAGAATTAGAAAATATTATGCATAGAATTAAATTGAAAACACAGCCTATCAAAACTTTTGGACGAGCTGTAGTATAGCTTAGAGGGAAATTTATAACACTAAATGCCTAAATTATATTAGAAAAGAAGTATCTCAAATCGATATTCAGTGCTTTAGCCCAAGAAGAGCAAATTACAACCAAAAAAAAAAAAAAATAAGTGAAGGAAGGAAATAATGAAAAAGTAAAACAGTGAACTTAAAAACAGCAGAAAAAGCTAATAAAATCAGAGATTAATTATTCGAAAAGACCAGGAAATTGATACTCTAGCTAAAATGACCAATAAAACAGAGAAAGATACATATTAAAACAATCTGGGGTAAAAAAAAAAATCACTACCAACTCTACACAAATCAAAATAATTGTTAAGGAACATTATAATGCCAAAAGACTGACAATTTAAAAAATAAATGTTATTGTTTTCTTAAGGTTACTACTTAGCTGTGTTACTGTAACTAATATCTAAGATAAATCAACTTAAATAGAAGAAAGGAGCCAGGCATGGTGCTCTGGGAGGCAGGAGCCCAAGTTTAAACTTAACCTAGCAACTTAGAGAAACCCTGACTCAAAATAAAAATAATAAAAATAAAAATAAAAATAAAATAAAAATAAAGACCTAGGGATGTAGTTCAGTGCAAAAACCCTTGGCTCATTAGCGAACACCTCAAAACAAACAAACAAACAAACACAACTAAATTTAAAAGATTATTTGGGTTCACAGTTTAAGAGGTTGCATTCCACAGTCCATTGGCCCTGTCGCTTTGGATGTATGGTAGCACAATATTTCATGGTGGAAACGTGGTGAAGGAGGCCCAATCATCTCATGGTATTTGAGGAGCAGGAAGAGATGGAGGAAAAGGCCACTGTCTCAGTATCTACATTTGAGGCTCTGAACCAACTTCCACCAGGCTTCTAACAGGTTCTACCCCTGTCTTGCAGCATCATAGGCTGAATACTGAGCCCTCAACTCCTGAAACTTGCAGGCGAAAGGCATCTCAAGTCCAAACTATTGTAATATAAAGCATAGGGTTTTGAGAAACATGTTTAGTCAAATGGTTGCCCTAGTAACAGGTGTGACTCAGATTTAGTGTTTAAAGAGGAAACATTCAAACCTGTACTTTAGAAGGTAGATTTAGAAGGAATCAAAGTAGGAAGAAAGTCTAACAGTGCTATAGCTCCAAAAATGAATTCATGCAATTGAATCCATTTCCCAGTATACAGATCATCAAACAGTGTTCTATGAACCCTTGAGCTTTTGCAGAACTACCTCAGGGTCTAGTGCGCAGCAAATGTGTGTGTGTGTGTGTGTGTGTGTGTGTGTGTGTGTGTGTGTGTGGTGCAGTGAAAGAATATCTAAACTTCCTCTTTCTCCACTATATCAGTCAAAGAAGCTTTTTTTGGGTTGTATTTTATTGGAGTTCCAAATAAACTTTTATTTGGAGAACAGTTTCATGGCTAAAATTAAACATGAAAATCTTCATTAAACAAACAAAAGACCAAGGCGATTGACCAAGATTATCACAATAGGCAACAGGTAGACAGCAAAATTCTTTGCTAAGAGCTGGCATTAGATAGAGCTTGAAGGATTTTTCCATGACCTTATCATGGGTAATTTGGGCTTTGAGAACAGAAACCTTAACTAAAGGACTGGTAGGGAGTTCAGCTGTTGATAGGAAAATTACAGGGAACTAGCCAAGCACGTCATTGAGGTAAGAACACATTTTGTGTTAAATTGGGCTGCAAGATCTGAATTATAACTATGAAAAATTATAACTGTGAAAACTATGGCCTGGGAGTAACTTTGGTCCCAGAGCCTGAGATGGGGCCAAATTTTCAGTGGGGAAATGTCTCCATGCAATGCCCCTCAAGGATTCTTGAAAAATTGCATATAGCATTACTTAGACAATTCCTTTAATTAAAATATAGATCCTGTGTTTCATCTCCCATCTATGACTCTAGCTCTCAGCCTGGGATCCAGAAACCTGGTCTTTGTTTCTTTTTATAGTGCTAGAGATTGAACCAAGGGTCTTTATACTGAGCTACATCTCTAACCCTTTTTAATTTTGAGACCGTTTCACTGAGTTGCTAAGTTGCTCATCCTGGATTCAGACTTACAATCTTCTTGACTCAGCCTTCCAGAGTGCTGGAATTATAGACATAAGCCACAGTGCTCAACCAGGAACCTAGTCTTTTAAAGAGGAGTACATTCCGGTGAATTTGATACTCTCCACAAAACACAGGAAAACATGCAATTTTTCAAGATTCCTTGATACTAAGAATCATGCCTATGTTAACTAAATCTTCATCTTTTCAGGCCCTTTCTCTAAAATATCTTGTTGAGTTGAAGCTGGGATATTTATATGGTAGGCCAATTCGGCATATAAATACTAGTGAGGAATAGTGCTGTAAAAATTGAACCTTCAGAATTTTTGGCTTTTATTGCAGAATTATTATAACCTTACAGACAACTCACAACACAAAAATAATTTTTAGATTTTTCTTTCATGAGGAACAAATTCAGGAAAGTCATCATGGACAGTTTCATGAGTGAAGGAAAAGCAAAAGAAAGGACAGAAGAAAAATGCTTTTGTAAGTGGGTAGGGGAAGGGTTGAAGCAGAGAGGGGAGGGGAATGGAAAAAAAAAGAAGAGTTAAGATATATTATGTACAGGCTAAATTCCCTATGATGAATGTGATCATTATGTATGGCAAATATGTACTAATAAAATAGAAAATTTGAAGAAAATAAATTGGGACAGAAACTATGTGTGACATGAAGTGTGCATTTTAGGGGGAAAGACAAGGGAGCCTAATTATTAGTTGCATATACATAACATGATTTGCAAATTAAATCAGTTAACCTACTGTAAAATGTCACTGCTGTCTATGTCTGCACAGAAAACCACTTATTAAGCTCTGAAGATGCTTCATGTAAGTGCAAATCACACATGGTTTGTGTATTGTGTGTTTTCTTTAGAAATTCCTAGATAAATCCAAGGAATGGGCCCCAAAAGAAATTTGGGTGAATGCTCCTTTGGTTCATGGGTAAATGCGTGGGAAAAACAATTCCCATGATCAGTTCTTATGAATCATGTGTAGTTCTTGATGAAATAAAGATTCTGATTCATTAGGTTTGACATATAGGATGAAATTTGTATTTTTTTTTTCAGTCTCCAGTTGATATCAATGCTGCCACTGGTCCTCTGAATAAGCTTGGAACACCTTTGGTAAGGCTTAGAATATAGCATTCCTTGTTGACACAGGGGGTTGATGGGCTCTCTATGGCAGCTCTCTATAGAGGCTTCTTTAAGAAAGCTTAAGAGCTCAGTAGAAGATGAGTCAAAACGAACCATATCTCAAAAAACCGCAAATGGTTGCAGACATGCAGTTAGGTGGATGATGCAATGTTAATGTAATTTCCCAAACCTTTGAACAAACACTTGGGGAGAAAGCCTCTGCCAATAGAAAAGTCAGCAGGGAGTTTGCCTGTAGTGCTGTAGAGCTGGTTTGAAATAGTAATGTTGGCTCATTCCACTACCACCAGTCAGTCCTGTGAACACTTTGAACTGTTGACAGCAACCCCCACGTACTGTGGTTGAGATCCCAAAGCAGGAGACCTTTGCCCTCAAATGACCTGTGCATTATAGTCCTCTGGGAGAAAGAAGGAAACCAGGCAAGAAGAGAATATAATTCTGAGAATTCTCACTTTTCCTGAATAACACAGTGAATGGAATAGTATTTTCATTCTGCCGTGGAACCTGACTTTGTTGGAAGTCTAAAAAACAGTAAGGGTTTCGGTTGGTAATGAGTACAGAAGAGATGTGTGGCAGTGTAGAGACCGCTTGCCACCTAGATTTCCCTTGTGGATGAAGAGAATCATATAAGTAGCACTCTTCTAACCCATCAGTGAATTTAGAGGAACATTTTAAAGATGATTGTTCTTATAAATCTGACTTGACCTTGTTATGTGGTCATTTCTACTACCCCACCCCAGTTGTCCTTACTTCTTTCCAGGTTGGTAGGATTACTTTTTTTATTTTAAAAAGCAAAAGAGAAAAAAAGAGGAATGATACAGAATTTTAAAAATAGTAGGAAATTAACACTAATATGTAATGTATAGCATATTGCTATCTTAGTAGTAATTGTTCAGGTTACAAGATTTTTTTTTTTTTTTTTGGTACCGGGGACCGAACTCACGACCTCACGCTTGCTAGGCAGGCCCTTAAGCCACTGAGCTAAATCCCCGGCCAGGTTACAAGATTTAGGCATAAATGCTCAGTCAAACAATGAAAACACAAACAGTTCTTTCTGATGAACCAACAGAGGGTAGCAGCATAGTTTATCTGTCTATCTATCTATCTATCTATCTAGCTATCTATCTATCATCTACCTATCTATCTACACACATATATTTATGTATGCTATATACATAATCTTTTCCCTTCTTCCTTCTCTCCTTTCCTCTATCCCAGTTGTTCTTCCATTTTGAGCACTTATTTTCCCTTTCATTATCACAATATCTATTGAGCATTTTGGATTTTATTATTCTTTCAGGTTTTTTTATACTAGAGCAACAATGAGATATTCATAAATGTGTATTTGATTTATTTCACTTGTGAGTATGGTCTCAGGTTGCCTCCATTTAACTATAAAAGCCTGATGACTATCTTTCTTTATAGCTAAGTAATATTGCATTATATAAAATGTCACATATTTTTTATCCATTCTGTGGTTGATGAGTATTTGCATTGTTTCCAAGATTTAGCTATAACGACTTGTGCTGTAAGAAACACATGTGCACATATATCACTGTGACATGACTTTTTCAGTTTTTCTGAGAAAATACTCAGAAGGGGAATACCTGGATTGAATGGGACTTCCAATCCTAGTTTTTAGAGGAATCTCCACATGGATTTTCACGGTGGTTATACCAGTCTACACTCCCAACAAAACATTACTTTTCCCCCACAGTCCCACCAATATTTGTTATCAGTTGATTTCTTGATGGCAGCCATTCTTTCTAGAATGAAATGGAATATCAATGTTGTTTTAATTTGCATTTCTCAAATAACAGGTGATGATGGACATTTCTTCATGTATTTATTTACCATTTGTATTTCTTCACCTGAGAAGTGCATGTTCATCTCAGATGACCACTTTTGGATTGGGTCTTTGAATTTGAGGGGCCTGATGTTTTTCAATTCTTTGTATGTTCTAGATATAAGTCCTTTGTCTGACGGATAGCTTGCTAAAATTCTTTTCCATTTTGTGGGTTTTCTTTTCACTCTGTTGGTGATTTCTTTTGAAGTGCAAAAACTTTTTAATAAGATGAGATCCCAGTTGATTCTTTGAAGTAGTTCCTGTGCAGTTTGCATTGTATTTATGAACTCTTTGCCTACCCCATATCGTCAAGATTTTTACCTACCTTGTTTTCCAGTATATTTAGTGTTTCTATTTTGATGTTTAGAATTTTGATCCATTTTGACTTTAGTTTAGTGCATGGTGATAGACATGGATCTAGTTTATTTTTTGGCATATGAAGAGCCAGTTTTTCCAGCACCACTTATTAAAGAGGCTATCTTTCTTCTAGTGAGCATGTTTGGCACCTTTGTGAAAGATAAGGTAGCTGAGTGTGTTTGCAGTTGTAGCTGTGTCTCCTAATCTATTCCATTGATTTGCAGGTCTGTTTCTATTCTAATACCATGCTGATTTTATCACAATAAGTTTGTAATATAATTTCAAGTTGGGGATTGTGATGTGTCCAGCCTTAGCTTTATTGCCCAGAATTGCCTTTGCTGTTCATAATCATGAGCTTTGAACATATGGAATTAACCATCATAACAATTCAAAAAATGACATTTTTTATTTTAAAATGAAAAAAGGAGACTTTCAATGGAGTTTTGGGGTCTTCTATGTAGAGTGTCATATCATCTGAAAATAATGATAATTTAGCTTCTTCCTTTCCTATCCTTATTCCATATTTCTCTTTCTTGTTTAATTGCTCTGGCTAATGTTTTCAGAACTATATTGAATAGGCCTGGTGATAGTGGACATCCTTGTGTTCTTGATTTTAGAGTGAAAGCTTTCAGTTTTTGTCCATTTAGTATGATGTTGTAGGCTATTGGTTTGTCACAAATGACTTTTATCAGATTGAGGTAGACATCACCTATTCCAATTTTTGGTAGGTTTTTTTTTTTTATCATGAATGAGTGTTGGACTTTAGCAAAAGCTTTTTCTGCATCTATTGAGATGGTCATGTGATTTTTGTCTTTGGCTTTGTTGATGCAATGTATTGCATTTATTGATTTGTGTTTGTTGAACCATCCCTGCATTCCTAGAATAAATCCCTTGTGGTCATGATGTATAATCTTCTTGATGGTTTACTGTGCTCTACTTTGCTAGTATTTTATTGAGAATTTTTGCACTGGTGTTCATTAGGGAGACTGACTTGTAGTTCTCCTTTTTGGATGGGTCTCTCTCTGGTTTTGGTTTCAGAGTAACACTTGCCTCCAGGAATGAGTTAGGGAAACTTGCTTCCCTTTCAATTTCATTAAAATATTTGAGGAGTATTGGCATTAAATCTTCTTTAAATTTCTTGTAGAATTCAGCCATGAACCCATCAGAACCTGGGCTTTCTTTTGTTGTTTAGTTTTCATTTTCAGTAACCAACATTGGGTTATTCAAAATTTTTATATTTTCTTGATTCAGCTTTGGCAATTCATATATTTCTAGGAATCTGTCCATTTCCTCTATGTTTTCCAGTCTATGTGAGTAAAGATCTTCAAAACAGGTATTAATGATCTTCTGAATTTCTACAGGATATGTGGTAATTTCACCCTTTTCATGCCTTATTGCCTGAAATTGAGTTTTATCTTTATGTTTCTTGTTAAGGTTGGGTAGGGGTTTATCAACCTTGTTTATTCTCTCAAAGAACCAACTCTTTGATTCATTAATTTTTTGTACTGCTTTCTTAGTCTCAAATGCATTAATTTATGCTCTTATGTTTATAATTTTCTTCCTTCTATGAGTTTTGGGCTTGACTTGCTCTTCTTTGTCTAGAATCTTGAGGTTCAGCATTAGGCTGTTTATTTGTACTCATTCTGTTTTCTTAATGTGACAGTGCATTGCTATATATTTCCCTCTGAGGACTGCTTTCATTGCATCCCACAGGTTAAGGTATGTTGTATCTGCATTTTCATTGAATTGTAGATATTGTTCAGTTTCTTCTTTAATTTCATCTGTACCCCATTGGTTGTTTAGGAGGATGTTATTTAATTTCTATGTTTTTATTTAGGCTTTGCAATTTCTTTTGACATTAATTTCCAATTTTAGTGCACTATGGTCAGGTAATACACATGGGACAATTTCAATCCCTTTGCATTTATTTAAACATGTCCTATGGGCTAATATATTGTCTATTTTAGAGAATTCCCATGTGCAGCTGCAAAGAATGTGTATTCTGATGTTATTGAGTGGAGCACTCTGTAAACATTTAGCAATTCCATTTGTTCACAGTTTGATTTAGCTTCGTTATTTCTTTTTCTGACTTTTTGTCTAGTTGATCTATCTCTTTGTGACAATGGGATATTAAGGTTCCCTGTTACAATTGTGTTATTTTGCATTTTCTTTTTTATGTCTGTTAGTATATGTACTGTATAGTTGGGTGGTACCATATTTGTTGCATATATATTTATTACTGTTACATCATCTTGAGTTTTTACCCTAATAAATATATAGTGACCTTCTTTGTCTTTTTTGATCATTTTTGGTTTGAAGTTCACACTGTATGCTAACAGAGTAAGTACCTATGCTATTTTCTGAGTTCCTGTCACACGGAATAATTTTTTTTCATCCCTTTGACTGACTTTCAGCCTATCAGTTTCCTTTTGAGTCACATGTGTTTTTTGTATACAGCATATTGTTGGATCCTGTTTATTGACCTATTCTACCAATCTATTTCATTTAATTGTTGAATTGAGGGCGTTTACATTGATAGTAACAACTGATATTTAGTTGGTTAGCTTTGTCATATATGAGTATAGATTAATTTCAGTTATGACTATTTGGAGTTCTATATGCTTCATTTATCTGCATATCAGATTCTTTTCCCATGCTTGGGAAGTTTTCTGCTATTATTTCTGCAAATATTTTTATGTCATTTGCATGGACTCCTGCATTTTCATTGACACCTATCAATATTATATTTTCTTTGCATCATCTTGAAGCTGTTGAATTTTTATTTCATAATCCCTTGCTATATTTAAAAGTTATTTTTCTTTTGTGATTGCTAGCTGCAATCCTGTCTTTAAGGTCTGAAAGTCTATCTTAAGTTTCATTCAAATGGTTTTACCAGGTTTGAATGAAATTTTTAATTACCTAGATATCTCTTTGAATTTGTTTCATGCATTTTATTTCTTTTGTATATTGTTCCTTCAAGGTTTCTATTATTTTCCCATGCTCCTGTACTTTTTAATCTAGGTCTTGTCTAGCTATGCTGATCAACTCCTTTATTAAGTTTGTCATTTCTTTCTTTACTTGAAATATTATTTCTAATCTGATTTCTTTTTTTTTCCTCTTGCTATCTTTTCAGATATTTCTTGTATTTGACTTCCAATGTCCTCTATTTCAGTGTCTCCTGTACTTGTTTCTGATTAACTGTGTGTTTGAGATTACATTTTCTTTTTTTGTTTTGTCATTTTTACCTCTTGGGTTAATATTTTGGTTTTCTCAATCCCACCAGTCTCAACTGTCCATTGTGTGTGTCTTTTTAATGTACTACTGTGTTGTTGACATTTGCCAAGTTGCTGGGTCCTACAATGTATGGGAGGGGTCAGTCACCTGAATTCCTTCTGTTTGGCCTATTGGATGAGTTCTATGTTCTTCCTAGGGTGACTAGCCTAGGAGTATTTATCTAAGCCAAACCTTGGCTTCAATTGTTATTGTGGCTTCAAGCTATTCCAGGCAACCAGAATCACCTGTCTATCATGTGTGCCCCAGCTGGGACCCTACTATGTCACTGGGCATCTTGTAGGCCCTTTCAGGTTCCTCTGGGTGGAGGGAGACCTCATCAGTGCTCTAGCCAACCCACGCTGTATTCTCTGTATGGAAAAAGGATTCATTCACTTTCTTTTCAGCTCACCAAAGTCTTCTGTCTAGGAGAAGGGTTCACTGAGGCTCCTGTTGACCTACTGGTGTCCTCTACTTGAGGGAGAAACTCACTGCACTATTGCCAGCCTGCTAAGATCCTCTGCACTGAGGGAGAGTTTGCCAAAGCTCCCACCAGTGCACCGAAGTACTGTAGGTGTTAGAAGGGGTAACTGATGGTCCATGGGCTGCTGGAGTCATTCAGGTGTGGAGGGGGGGAGGCTGCTGACTCTGTGAGTTGCAGAGGTCGTCCAGGTGCAGACAAAGGGCAGGATCCCCTCTGCTGCTGAGGTGGTCTGGGTGCAGGAGAATTGAAGCCAATGGTCCTGCTGGCTGCTGAGGTCTTTGGATTCAGGGTAAGTGTGCTGATGACCCTCTCAGCTGCTGAAGTCTTTCAGGTGTTGAGGATGGGCAGCCAAAGCTCCTCTCAGCTGCTGAAGCCATCTGGATGTGGCAGGAAGACCAGTAGGATTACTTTCAAGAAGCCTGTTTTTCATTGTGTTCTTCACTTTAGCGAATATTGCAAAAGTTTTCTCTTCTATAGTATGTAAGCGCTTGCCTTTATGTCTTTGGTTGGAAAACTTAGATGAGTTTTTATCTCATTTGACTGCCTTTCCATAGAAGTTATTAATTAAAATTTTACACTGTGGAAGAGAGCATAAAAGCTCACAAAATTTCATGAGAAAAGAGTTTTCATTCAAATTTCCCATTATCTGCTAATTTTAAGTGCATTTTAGTGAAGAAATCTGGACATTGAAATAGTTCTTCTGTAATGAATTTAAATGTTTGGAAGAAAAGGACTGAAGATTAAGAGTCCAGAATACGATGCCATTTTTAGCTTCTTCAGTTGACACAAAGATTTCAAAAGTTTGTTCAAAGTTTTCACTTGAGAAATGTTAAAAGGAAATGTTTTATTTTTCTCTCTTTCACTTTTTCTTCTTCTTAGTCCTTTGGCTGAAAGGGATTTACAGTTAGGTCTTATAAAATGTGTCTTTGCTATACCCAAATCTCTAAAAAGTTAAGTGGCTTTTTGAATGGATTTTGGGTTGTGGGGGGAAGCACCTCCAAAGTACCCTGTGAAAATTGAGATAAGTGGCAGTGCTGATGGCTTATCAACGTCACGGTAGGAAAACGTGTTCTTAATGAGTAAGCCAATGAGTTTCTTCAAGGCATCTGAATTGGTCCACACAGATGGATACTGGCTAAGATATGGTCAAAAGGTGTCAATTCTATTATCTTGGATTTTTTTCATAGCAAATTTTGTTTCAAAGGAAAAACAAACTGGCAAATGAGTAAAAGTTAAAACTCAATTAATTAATCAATCATCAAGACCAAGAACAAGCTAATGCTGTAATACACAGAATCTAAGTAAAATGAGTCAAAATGGATTATTTTATTCTAACTTTAGAGATATGTTTTAAATGTCAGCATCATCCAGGGCATGAACCCACTGCACGGATATTCTCCAAGAGGACCCCTACCCTGTTGGCTCTTTCTTCCCAAGACAACTTCATTGAGTCCATTTTCTCAGACCTGAATCAAATTGTTAAACATCACATGTGGAGAGTTCCTTTACATCAGTTTAAAAATTCATTGGAAACATAGGTAAAAAAATAGACATTTGGAGAATGTTGAACAACCATCAAAAATATGAAAGAAGAATTCACTCTGACAAGTAAAAAATTCTAAGTGAAATGATAATATTATTTATGAGCCTACACTGCTTTCCACTCTCCACTGATTCATTTAAAAAGTAAATATAGTCATGATTTTCCTGAATTATAATTATAAATTTTCTGCTTTATAGTCATCTCTGACTTTTCCCTCTTGATTAAAGCAGAAGCCACCATTTTTGTTTTTAAATGGCCAGACAATAAATATTGTAGGATTTGTGGGCCATTCAGTTTATATTTCAATGATTTAATGCTGACATCATACACAAAAGCAGCCATGGGAAACAAGTAAATGTATAAGAATGGTTACATTGCAATCAGCCTCTCAGATGTAAGTTTGAATTTCATGTAATTCTCACATCTCACTAAATATTAATGTCATTAATATTTTTAACCATTGAAAAATGTTAAAATCATTCTTAGCTTACTCATTATTCCAAAAATATGTAGTAGGCTGAATTTGGGCTTCTGGTTGTAGTTGGCTGATCTATGGCTTAAACCATAAAGCTCTAACACTTCAAACAAGCCATGGATTTTGTGCCATGGTAGCTGTAGTGTGTGTCTGCCTTTTTGCGGCAGAGCATGTCACCTCTGCTGCCACTTTCCTGAACTCATGACTTGTATTTATTTAGAGGTGAACTTTCGTAGAATTATTATTAACAGTACGTGTGTATAGGTTAGAGTGTCAGAAGTCATCACATGTACACAAGGTGCAATGAGAGATGACTTTTGTGTCAGCTACCTGTGATACATGTGCCAGGCTTGAACAGAACTTTTCTGGTCACCAGATCTCCCTTTAATAAAGAAGTATGTCAGTTGGTTCTACTACAACACTTAAAAAAAGAAATAAACAAGGAACAAAACTTAAAAATCAGCACCAGACTAAAGTAAGATTTTTGGAATGATTTAGTGTGAATCAAGGTGTATGCAGTCAACAAGTATAAAATGTTTGGATCTATATTTTCATACATAGGGTCCCCAGATTTCAGGAGACTATTGGATGTCTGAGTTTGAAAGACAAGACTAAATGAACAAGTAGCCAACTAGGAGTATAGTTTCAATTTTTATCATTATATGTAAAATTTCTAACATGTGAAGAGCATGCAAATGTAGCGAAGTAAAACACTGAAAACTGAATAGAAAAATAGATGGATTAAATTTCACAGAAAGAAATGCAAATGACTGTTAAGCACCAAACCGAACCAATACAAACTACAAGCATATGGACATACTTTTTCTCAGGAGATACTTTATTTGTCAACCCCAAACAAGAAAACATATCTTGTGGACAAATTCTAAGGGAAATGGCAATATCTAAATGACAGTGACATCATTTTATATTTATGTGGAGTCTCTCATCATGCTAATTCCTTTATGGTCATCATTTCACCTAAACGCCTGGCAATAATGTCGAGGAGGTATTATTGTTACTACTTTACATATGGGAAAACTAATTAAGAGAGATTATTTAATTTCTTCATAGTTCGCAGATAGTTGGAGTCAGAGCTGGACTTCCAAAGTCTTTTTCTTTATACCAGGTTGCTTTCTTTTCGAAAGAGTCCTTAAAAGTACTTAAAGATGTTGTCCTTATGGATGCCAGATAGGGAAGTCAAACTGATGGACTTTCCTAGAAGAGTTTCCAAGGTGGGAAACCATATGGGATGGATATAAATGGAGAATGTGTTCTTTACTGTAGTTAGAGGGTGAGGTGATGATGGAAAGTTGAGGGTATGATGTAAAGACAAATTAAGATCGATAGGAAGATTTGGTCTGCCATTACGAACCATAAGCAGTCAACTTGTAGATTTTAAATAGGAGAGTGGCATGATGAGATCCATGTTTAAAAGACAAAACTACTGAAGAAAGAAAGCCTGGAAGCAGCAAGACGAGTCACAAATGTCTCATGGCAGTGTGGAGAAGAGATAGTAGCTTGGATAGAGCAATTGTGGGGATCAGAGAAAGACAGAAGTTCAAGAGATGCCTGATGTATGATTATATTATGTGGCCAAGTGCTTGGAAAAAAGGCCAAGAGGACTTTGAGATTCCACAAACTATAGTAGAAGCCAGGAAATAATAGAATAATGCCTTTAAGTTTCTCAGATGAAATGACTTTCCACCTAGAATTCTATGTTCATTCAACTCATGAATGAAATGTGATAAGCAGATATCAATCAGTTTATTTTCTACTTGTTTGTGTTTTGGGGCTACTGAAGCATGTGCTCCAACAAAACCAAAGCATAAACCAATACAGAGGATACAAGGCATGCAACACAGGGTAGGTGAAAGGAATCTCTTGGAAGATGGTCAAAAAAAGATCCAAGGATGAGAACAGAGCAGTGAGATTATAAAGCAACTGGTCCCAGTTGTACCTGGAGATGATAAGATACCACACAGCATCTCTAAGAGGCTGCAAATAGTAGAATACCTGAAATGTAGTTGAATAAACAATTCTTTTAAGGAATTTGAGTATGAAGCTGTGGTGGATAATATAAAAATAAGTAACAATAATTTTGCAAAAATAAAGCAAATCAAAACAAACATTGACTATGATAAGGATTTTAAAAGAACATATTTGGATTGTATGACATAGCTCAACTGTAAAGGACATTTGGGCAGTAATAATAATATCATGGCTGAATACTGATCTAACTATTTTTTATATTTAGATATTGGGAAGATGCAGAGAATCCAAATGTGTGGTGGGTAGTCACTGAGGGGTGGAGGTGGTGGAAGAGTTAAGTCCTTAGGTATAGCCAATAGGTAATATTTTAAAATAAAAAATACAACAAATAGTATTGTTACTTTTGATATTGATATTGTTACTTTTGATATTGATATTAGAAAGTCAATATCAAAAGAAACCTTGAAGAGAGTGGGAAGTAGTTGCTTATGAGGGATGAGAGTAGAGTGAAAAGAGAAAAAGGACTGCTAATTTTCAAAATGAGTTCTGCAGAACCACTTGATTTTTATGACAGCATAAACATATGGATAGCATTGAACAATTATACTTCCAAAAGGAAAGGCAAAACAAGAGGACAATGGGATGAGATGGCCCTTGTAGGTGCTGTGATTCATTTTTAATACTAATAGCATTAGCAAGTATTTAAAAATATGTCTGTTTTTATTAGTACATATTTTCAATGCATAATGATTGTCATTCATTGTGGGGAGCTGATACACATACATGAAACATTTTAATTCTTTTTACATTCTACCCCTCTCCTCATCTCCGTCTTTTTTCCCTTTCCCATTTGCAAAATATTTATCTCCCTGATTCCTATTAACTGTCATATGTTTTACTGTTTTGTTTATACTTTGGCTTTTTCATATAAGCGAGCCCATGAAATATCTAAGCTTATGTGTCTGAATTATTTCACTCAACATTATGGTTTCAAGGTACATCCAAACATTTTAAAAAAGAGTTTGTAATAGAATAATTAAGATAATAGTTCTAACTAGAATAAGCTGGAAGTTGTGAGATCTCAAATGAGGAAATATTGATGAGTTGCTATAACCAAGAAAAGAGATGTTATTTCTAAACATAATTCTTATTTAAAGTGAAGTAACCTCAAAGTGTCAACTGCTAATTAAATTAGAGCCCAAGGGGAGAAAAATAGCTAACAATTCTGAATACATTCTAGAAGTGAAAATACTATGCTCTGATTTAGTACCTTAACACTTTTATTTGCCAGTGAAGTACTAATAATGATCAATTTACTAGTTTCTGAGAAATCATATGACTGTTGAAGTGTCTAAAGTGAATTACAAAATCTATTGTTTGCTTTGGAGGGAGAAGGGAAATTACTGGCTGAAGTTGTCAATGTTGAATATTGCCCCTTTGGAATAGACAATGTCATTATTATCTGTGGGACTTTCTTTTTTGGGTTGATGTTGGAAAGTAAACAACGATAAACCAGTAAAAATCTCATTCAAACCACCAATTTTGAAGTGTTTTATGGCTTGAATAAATCTATTTTTTCTTTTATTCTCCTACTACCATGTATCAAGAATGATAACACTGCGAATGACCTGGACATGGGAAAGCTGTACATGTATAAGAACATCTATGTTTTAAAATGTATATTTTAATTTTCTGCTTACCAGTAAGTGTGGTGGGACTGGGCTGAGTTCCCAAGAGCTGAATTTTCTCACTGGCCTTTCATGGTATTTGAACATAGAAGATGGAGATGAACTGTGAGTTGCATTCTGGTTAGGGTGTTTTTTGTCTCTTTCTTCCTTCACCTTCTTTTGATTCTCTCTTGTGTATGGTTTGGCTTTTACTTTCTATTCCACTTCTTTTCCATTTTAATTTCAGTTTTTAAAATAAAAACAATTGATCTGGGCGTGAATTTTACTTTTAGACCACTGGTACATTTGAAGGATGATCAGAAAAAGTCTGATATGTGATAAACTTTTACATTTGTATTTAATTGATTAAAATTAATTTATTTTAAATGTCTTCAGTGAACTCTCAAGCCTCATAAGATTTACTATTATGCATTATCCTTTGCAATTTCTCAGAAAAACTTTCATATTATATGCATGTATAAATATGCCAAAATGAACCCATTATTCTGTATAACCAAAATGTAGAATGTAAGTTCTATAATTAGTGCAGCCAAATGTTCGGATGTTGCTATCATTTATAAGCATGGTCAAAACATCAGTCACAGATGCAGGAAGTTGGGCTTTTGACAATTGTACAAAGCACGACTTATTACGCTCATTTTAGCATTCTGAAGAACATACAAATAGAACAGATTACCTCTATATTGCATACTTTCTTTTTGGTATTAAGCTCAGTATAGCTCGTAAGTGACATAAATCACGCTAAGTTCTATGCTTCCATACAAGTGGACTTGGTTGACAGTTTCTCATTGACACCACATATTGTGATATTGGAAATAGAGTGAGCACATTATTAACTATGAATATCTGTGAGGATTAAGGGAGATGATGTTTATTACAGATCTGGCATAGGATGTGTGTCTATGAGATTTTTCTGTGTAATAAAACACTCCAAAGTGAAATACAAAAAAATGATTAACTTTTGAGAACTTCTGGGTTGGCTGGGTATTTGTTGTTGTTGTGGTTGTTGTGCTGTTGTTTTTGAGTTGACCTCTCTAGGTCTGGGAGAGTGGCTCATTTTATTTCAGTTGGGGTGTCAGAGAAGACTTGGCCATTGGTTATTCATCAATCAGTTTCTCAAGAGCAGCAGGATGTCAAGACTCAGTGTGTGATTACGTATGGAGTCCACTTTTTCACATATTCTATGGATATTGTGTCACTGACCTTTGTTAAGTCATGTTGGCAAAACCAGAGCTAGGGCAACAGGTGGTGTGCTGAGCAGGTGAGCACAAGGACAGTGATGATTCGTGTGAACCATGGCTGCAGACAGTCTACCATACTGACCAGAGCTACTTATATTTCATAGAGGAGTTTTCTTTGTAGTGAATACTTTGACTGAAAAAGTTCTACCATTAGCACAGAGGAAAAAGATATGATTAGTAGAAACCACAGAGTTTATAAGCAGACTTTGAAGAGTCTCAGTAAAGAAATACTAGTATCTAAATGTATAATTCAGAATGAACCATGCTGCTAAAGTATATCTGAGTGTGATTTATCAAAATATTTACTGCTCTCAGTTGGTTCCCCTTTACTTGGAAGCATAAACATTGGTCAAGGACATGGGCCTGGAAATCATAGTTCGACTGTGAATTTCTAGCTTTATGACATCGGACAATTATTTTATCCTTTGTGCTTCAGCATGTTTATGTGTAAAATGCAGTATGTTAATAAAATGCAATTCATATGAAACATTAGTGTATGTGTAACATTTTGAACAAAACATCAGGAGGGAAACTGATGATTAGTTATTGCCATTATTATAAATATTTACAAATGACTCTGAGTCATCTAAATGTGAATTGGTCTGTTCACAAATTACTCTGTTTCCATGAGCTGTTTCCTCCAAGTTTTCACTTGATTATTTTATAGAATTCAAATTCAAAATCTAATATTAATTGATAATTTTTTATTTTAAAAAAGCAGAACAGAAAAAAGTAGAGAAATGATAGAGAATTCCAAAAAAATAGTAAGAAATTAACACTAATTAATATATTGCATATTATTAACTTAGAAGTAGTTGTTTAGGTTACAAAATTTAAGCACAAAAAATGATCAATCAAACAATGAAAGCACAAACTGTCCTTTGGATGAAATAACAAATTAGTAGTATATCCATCTTGTATATATTTCATATATATATTTCATATTTATGTATATTTATATATATATTCATATTTTCCATTCTTCCTTCTCTCCTTTCCCCTATCCCAGTTGTTCTTTCCTTTTGAGCACTTTCTTTCCCTTTCATTATCACAATATCAATTGTATGTTTTGGATCTTATTACTCTTTAAGGTTTTTTTTTTACACTAGGGAGACAGTACTATTTAATTGATTCTTTTTTTTTGAATAAAAAGAATAAAACCAAATGAGAAAGAAAATGGGGTCATTCAAAACAGAAGGATGGACATAGTATATGATTTAAAGCCACAATACAAGGTGATCTACAATGATTACCATGATGTCTCTTGTTATCTTTAATAGAACTGTCTATATCATCAGGTGCAATAAAATTGAACATAGCAGTACAGAACAAAATCAATAAAAAATAAACATTGGAGACATTATAGGACTTCAAAAGAGGGTAATAGTCAAACAGAATGGGTATCATAGTGAATCTTATTGTCTTCCTGCCTATACTCTCAGACTTGATACTATCAAACATAACAGATTCAAATAAAATCAGTCAAGACAAGACAGTGAAAGCAATACAGGGCTTCATATTAAGTTAATAGGAAATTAAAAATAGTTACTGTAGTATATCCTGCTATCTTTGGAATAGCTGTCCATGCCCTCAAATCTAATACAAGTAGACAAACTGGAACAGAATATAACCAAACTAAACAGAGTGATGAAAACAATATGAGTTTCAGATCATGATACAAGATTAACAATGTCCTCTGCCTTCCATTTTTAAACAATTCCTCCCCTTTCACTTTCACAGGGTACATTGTACATTTTATATCCCACTAACTCCTTTAGTTTTTAGATTAGGAAGGCAACCCACTATTTACTTAAGTAGTTCTGAAACTTTTTACCCCTGAGTTTGGTCTCAAGTTGTATCCATTTACCTACAAGAGCCTCAAGGTTTTCCTTCCTTATAGCTGAGTAGTTCTCCATTGTATAAAAGTGTTCTATCTTTCCAACCAATCTGCAGCTGATGAGTGAGATACCCCCATTTTTTTCTGGTTCCCTGTCACTTAGAACATTGTTTTCTCATCTTTGACTTTTAGTCCATAAACCCTCTTTCAGGTTAATTATATTTCTTATATAGAGCATCTTGATGGACCCTATGTCCTGAACAACTCTCCTGTTAGCAATTATGGCCAACTTTCCCTGCCACATTTCTGCCATGCTATTTTTCTGCTGTTGATTGTCTACTTTTCCCCTTCATTCCACTGTCTACCCCATTCAGTGAGTCCCCTCTGCCGCTGTTCCTGAAACCATGGTCTTTTTTCTTTCTCTCTAAAATGTCCTTTAGTAGTTTTTATAGGGTTGGATTGGTGGTCACGAACTCCCCTAGTTTCTCCTTATCATGGAAGCATTTTGTTTCTCCATTAATTTTGAGAGACAGTTTTTCAGGGTACATCAATCTGGGTTGCAGGTTATTTTTTTTTCAGGGCTTGGAATACTTCACTCCAAGCTCTTCTTCATTTGATGGTTTGTGTTGAGAAGTCTATTGTGATTCTGATGGGTTTTCCTTTACAGGTGATCTGTTTCTTTTCTCTGACAGCTTTTAATATTCTGTTCTTGTGTTAAATTTCTGGGATCTTGATTACTATATGTATGGGTATAGATCTATTTTTGTTATAGCTGGCTGGAATTCTGTATCCCTCATACATCTGAATATCATTTCTTTTTCCCATGCTTGGGAAGTTTTCTTTAATTATTTCTGTAAATAGACTTTGTATTTCATTTGTGTTTACCCCTGGTTCTTCACTTTACATTTTTTTATTCTTAAATTATAGATCCTCTTGTCATCTGTTAGCCTTTGTATTCTTACTTCCTGGTTCCTTGTTATTTTTAAGAGATTTTTCCTTTCACAATCACAAGTTGCAAACCTGTCTTCAAGGTTTGATAGTCTATCCTTAGTTTCTTTCAAGCAGTTTTTCCAGCTTTCAATGGAGTTTTTAATTTCCTGGTAATCTCTTTGAATCTGCTTCATGTATACTAGGTTTTTTTTATATTCTTCATTGAACATTTCTCTTTTTTTGTTTGTTCCCCCACTCTTCTGTCTGTGTCTTCTTGAGAGGCGCTTAGCATTTCTTTTATTATTTTTCTTATATCTTCCTTTACTTGTATTAGTATTTCTGTTTTAAGTTCTTTTATAATGTCATGAAGATATTTCTTTATATCATATTTTGCTTCTCCAGAAACTGCAGGTGTGCAACCCCCAATCTCTTCTGTGTTTACCTCTCCTGGGTCAGTACTGCTTGGGTTGGAGGCTGGAAACTTCCTTTTGTTTCTTCCTCTTGTTATGTTTCTGGTTTCTTCCAGACAAGTGGATAGTGGGGGTCCCCAGTACTTCCTGTATTGGCTATGATTACTCTGAAGTATGCTGGCTAGGGATTGCTGCCCTCCCCAGTCTGCTGGTGACCACTGAAGTACAAGCAGGGGTGGGGCAGGCTGACCCCTCCTTTCTGAGCTGGTCAACCACTGGGAGTCTTCATTACTTTAGTGTGTGCTGCACAAACAGGTCCAGTTAGGGATAGCTTCAGGGAGACCTTGTCCTTGGCTATTGGATCACGCACAGGGGCAGGACTCAGTTCAAGCAATTCATACCAATCTGCTCTGTACTAGGAGTGGCGGACTGAAGCTGGCTACAGTTCTGGTTCCAGGCTTATCCTGCCCAACTCCAAAATGTGTTCCCTGTACTCACTGCGAGCTGGTGCAGATCTCTGAGCTGGTGCAGTTCTCTGGTCAGCTGCTCTCCTCCACAACCGCCTCCTCCCACCAAGGCCCTCAGGCTCACCAACTCCCAACCTCACCATGACCGCATCTTCAGATTCCAGCAATATTTTGTACACAGTGGGACTGGCTCCGGTGAGAGGGTGTCTGGCTATAGCCTTCCGTCCATGTTTTTCTTTTTTTTTTTTTTCCCCTTTAGTTTCTTCCTGGGCTGTGAGGATCCATCTCCTTCCTTTTGGTCTTCTCCAGGATGTTTTATTCCAGCATCTGAGCTGTTTCTCTCAGAGAGGCCTTTACTTTGCTGCTTATTGAACCACCATCTTCCCTGTTTCCTTAATTGATTCTTTTTGTCAATTATCAGGAGTTTTTTTTCTATGACAATACCAAGCTGCAGAATTACCCGTGTTGGAATTAGGATATGGCCTGGTATTTCTAGTTAGGCAAACGTTCTACTACATCAAATTATGATGTTACAAACATGGTAGGAAATGAATATATTTAATTTGCAATTGATAAAATAATACAGAAACCTGTTATCTTTAAAATATTCCAATTTTCAGAGATTATTGATTTTGGAATATTTGAGAGCTGTGAAGTTGCATTTTTATATTCTATTTTATAATTCAGGGAAAATTTACTAATAGTTAAGTCAGTAATTAAACTAAATGTAAGAAACTATTTTCATTTTGGATTCTTTAGGATAACATGTGTCTAGTACAGGGTCTAAATGTTGTGGGCCTTTCTGGACTGAAATCTGGAATCCTTTCTTGGCACACATGTCGGTATCATGGTAGTTTGATGTTTTCAGCCCATGGAGCTCATAAGGAAATTACAGTTGTGAAATAAGTACAAGCCTTGTTTTCAGTTTATTTTGATTTAGAGGTCATTCTATAACAAATGAGTTCACAGAAATGGCAATCAGAAAGTAAACATTGGCAGTTTGGGCAGAACTAGAACTTCTGAATAAAATTTTAAGTTACGAACCATAAAATTAAATCACATTTTAACATAAAGTAGGTAAGTTTTACACATTGTACCAACCTAGAAATCATGTGTATGCTTCTGTGGAGACATTCTGTGACTGCAGCACAAGGTTATGAATCAGTGGCTATAAAACCTTGTCAGAAATCCCAAGCAGAGGTTGAGCCTAAGAGATCAGTTCTTTTGAAACAATATTTTTACTTGTTTTGAAATTTCTGAATCCATGAAACCAAGGTGGGGAATCTGAGCTCCTTTCTCCACCATCTCCACCCTGCCTGAAGTCAGTGTTTCTCTAGGACTGTTTCCACAGTGAGGTAAACTCCAGGGCAGAGGGGCTGCCTCAAGCAAATGAGCCCCTTAATTTATCATAAAAAAGAAGACTGGTTGTTAAGGTTTTATTGGATTACAATAAAGACTCCTAGTGCTAGGAGCCTGTGGTTTGATTCCCGGCATCAGTGGGGGAGCTTGAAATCGTGACCACAGATTATAGCAATGAGCTTCCAAATTTCCATACCCTAAGCAAAGACACTGCTTTCCTGGAGCTAATGTGGAATTACATGCTCTGTGATTTTAGGATATGTATTGGAAAATCTTCTGTTTGGATATCACTTCAGGAGGGCTGTGATTCTCCAATCACCTCTGTGGTTATGGTTTCAAAATTCTTAAAAAAGAAAATGAAAAAATATAATAAAACCAAACCAAAGATGATTATTGTGACTCTATTCTGTCCTCTTATATAGGTTGAATGCGTGCATTAATTTTGTTCTTATACCAAGTGTAAGAAAATATCTAAGGTCATTCTAGGTTGTTCCGGCAGGCTAAACACATCTTCTAGGTCTATCTCTTTTCCAAAATTTCCACTATGAAATTGTATTTTACCAGTGAAACAGACTATAAAATCTATCATCTATTATGATATATATATATAGTATATATATATTATATATAACTGCATACACACATATGCTACTACTATACATATCAGTAAATATTAAATATATTTATATAATTAAATATAAAATTTCTATACACACATAGAAGGAGGATGGCAGACAACCCATATTGAATCACATTGAAATGAATGTAAGAAAAGTAACTGGAAGATACATTTTATTTTTACACAGATACATTTGATTTTCTTCTTGTGAAATATATCTGAATTGGTAAAGAAAAAGTGTCAATTTGACTTTCCTTCTCAGATTCAATAGTGTATATACATGTATTTAATGGGTTGGGAACAAAACCTGTATAAACTTATGTCTATATTCTTTCATTGCTGGAAACTCTGCCTATGTTTTCCCCTTACCTTGTAATCTCAGAGCTGTTCCAACATTATGGGAAGAGTTGTCTTACATTTCATATCTGGAGAGAAAATGCTGATCTATTTTGGGAGGAGATTGGTACCTGGAGGAATGGGATTTTTCTACTACCTGGTCTAGTGATAGTTTTAATTTTCTTCACTTCTGCATACAAGCACATCATTTGGTGTTTTCCTGCATGATTAGGATGCCCTTCACTAGAAAATACAAATCACAGGAGACTCAAATTACTTCCTTACTATTAAGGAAGGATGCTATCTCATAGAGGTAGAAATCCAGACATAGGAGTGCAAGGGTGCTTTGGATAGTGGCTCAGTGTCACCAAAGACTTTGTTAGTCTTTTATTCCCAAATATACAGTATTTTGCAATAAATAAGGTAAGCATCCTTGTCTTTTTTTTTTTTTTTTTTGGCTTGGTTGGCCTGGCCCTTGTGGAGAGAGAATACTCATCCCCCTCACACATACACCTGGCCCTCAGTCCTCCCCTTATTGACTGAGCTTTGCTTATCATGTGCTCCACATATTGGGGAGAGCATAGGCATTCCACATCCATGCAGACATTTTGGAATGGGCTGGCCTGGTTCCATGGACAGGTTGTTGCTTTATTCCAAGAGAACAGCAGTTCCCAATAGCAGCCTCTACTTATCGTGGTCTGGAATGTGAAGACAGTTGTGGATGACTGGGAATTCCCACAGCACACTGTGGACAAGAGGAAATAATGTGTTGCCTTAAGCCACTAACACATCGGAGTTGTTTATTGCTGAAGAAAAGGCGGACTAATTTTAGAACCCAGTGTCTTTCCATCTCTTCATTTTCTTCACTGCCAGTGAAGTTTGTTTTCTAAAGCTAATTTTCCTTGTGGTTGGAGAAAAGCTATGGCAGACGCAAGTGTCCCTTCCAGATGTGACAATGGCCAAGAGCATAAAACGGGTCAGAAATTCTGTGTGTGCTTAAGAGTAGAGACATATTTTTCAGGTGACCTATGGAAAACCTCTATTGGTGCCTCACTAATCAGAAATCACAGATCCATCGCCAAGCTTCTGTGACCCTGGCAGGGAAAATGGTAGCCACCATGCTTTCTTTGCTTGTGCTAATCAAGGTTGACAGAAAATATAGCTGAAACTCCTTTTCAATTGTATCTGTGGGATGAGATAGAGTTGGTAGAATCAGACATGTAAACAAAATTAGGCCTATGCCATCCAGGAAAATAAGAGTAGTAAAAATTGAGGAGCAACACCCAATCTTTCATAGTCCCTTTGTTTTATTTTTCTTATATGTCTCCTTTGCCTTTCTCCCTTCATCCAATATCTCTATCATTCCCCCCCCCACTTTTTTTTTTTTTGCTCTTTATCATCCTCTATTGCTCCATTCTCCTTTAAGTACAGGATATTCAGTGGGAAAGAGACTTGAGTGAGGTATATCAGGAGAAATCTATTTTGACTGTGTTGTTATTTCTTACTTTAAGCCTGACAGAGAATCAGTTCACCTCTGTCCTTGTGCTCTTGGCTGCTAAGAAATCCTGAATTCACAAATCTCCAGCAGATCTTCTCCATGCAGGTGCGGAAACCTCCCGGGCTGTCCACTTTTGTGGGCTGGAGAGACAAGGGAACCATTTCTTGTTCTCAGTTTGTCAGGTCCAGAATGGAAACCTGGAACTTCGAGAGAGTGACTGTTCTTACAAGGAATGCTGTCCTCCTTTGAAGTGTACTACTCTAAATAAACATCACAGTTCACAAGGCTTGCTGAAACATTTTGTTTTTCAACATTCAGTATTAGTTCAAGTCACAGAGCAAGAGCCCTGGGTGCTGTACTCTCGGGGATTCAAGGAAAGGTCAAAGGAGGGACCTGAAGAAGTGTTGGGCATTCCATTGTGACACTTGAGTTTTTGACAACAGCACTCACAAGACTGTGCCACTGAAGACTGTGAATTCTTTAAAAATTTTACATGTTCTGAAAGTGTTTGGCAAAATACATTTTAAGTGCATCTGTTTTTAAAGCCAGATGTAATGCCTTCTCTGTATTGTATAAGATGAATTGATAAGTTTCTTCCTCAGAGATAGAACGGTAGAGACATCTTCTTAATCCATGAGGCGGCACCCCAAGACTTCCAGTAAATACCTAAAACCATGGATAGTATCATATCCCATATACACTGTATTGTTTCCTCGATTTAAACGCCTGCTGTCTTAGTCACTTACCTCTTGCTGAGGCACAATAGTTAACACCTGATATTTGAAGAGAGGTTTATTTTGGATCACAGTTATTGTTCGTGGTCAGGTGACTCCAAAGCAGAAAGCAGCACGATAGAGTAGTAGAAGAGGTGTTCAAATCACGGTGGCCAGGAAGCAGAGGGAGAAGGAAGGAGCCAGGGAGCAAGATGTACCCTTTCAGGTCTCACCTCCAATGACCCAACTGTTTGGGCAAGGCCTCACCTTCCAACAGCGCATTCAAGAGTTGGACTCACACAGGATGACTCCCTAGGTGAGTACAGCGTCTTTGTGACTCAACCTTCCTCCCCAAGTCCTGTCTGTGAGCACATAAGGCCTTTGGGGGACATTCTTGGTCGAAACTACAACACCTTGTTTTCACTATTTTAATAGGTCCTGTATTTAAATTATCATGTTTGTAATCTTTATTTGGCCTCAAAACTTCAAGAAACCTTTAAAGCAATCCTTATAGAGACTTCTATGGAATTATTAGAAGCAGAAGACAAGTTACTTGCATGACCAGTAAATTGGAAAGATCTGTGAAAAGTTAAACCAAGGGACCATGTTATAGGACAGAGAGCAGCATGGTGGGGTGGGCAGTGGCACCCACGACGTAGTTACAAATTTTGGGATGTGGCCAGAGAACTGTTTTTTCCTCTATGGCTCCCTGCCACACCATGTCTCCTGCTTGTAATGGCCAACATGGGACAAATTTAAAAGTGCATTTGAAGTCATTGAAGGTGACACCTGCTTGTAAGCCCAGCATTCTAGGAGGCTCCCCAGGCAGAAGGATTGAAAGCATGACTAGCCTGGGCAACTTAGTGATTTAGGGAGACACAGTCTCTGAAAAGGGGTAGGGACATAGCTCAATGAAAAGTCCCTGTATTCAGGTATATTCAACCCCCAGTATAAAATAAAACAAAGCATTTGAGTATTTCTGAGCACGGGTCTGTGTGAAAATCTGAACCATCCCTTTGTTCTTGTTTTGCAATTTTTTTCCTGGATAGGAGGAAACCACAGTGACCTGGGCTCTTGCAATCTCAATCTTGCAGCCTCACACTCTTTGGCATTCTGGGGAACACTGTGGGTCTTTCTCATTTTCTAGGAGGGAGCTGCAGCACTGTGTATGCTTGGTCCTTCTTACTCACGGGGCCTCATTTATATTTTTAAATATAAATTTATTGCCTGATGATCATTGTACTCTGTATGTGGGGTGATTTTGATATACTAGTCATCTCTTTCAGAACTCAGAATGTTTACAAATGCTTCCCCAGTTCTCAGACCCAGGTTAGAGCAGGTGAAAGGGAAATCTAGTTATAGGACAAAGCCCACACTCCCCTAATGAAGGCGAGACCTTTACGATACCCCCCAATATCTTTTTCCTTTTTCTCCTTACCAAGCAAGCACTTACCAGGCAAGGACTTGAGCCACTGAGCTAAATCCCCAGCCCTCTTCCCTCCTTTTGTTCTGGCTGCAAAATTGCTTGTATTTCCTGAATGTCTTTCCCCCTTAAATCCCTGTGACTTTGTACCTGCTGCTAACTCTTGATAAACACCTTGTGCTACCTTCTCCATCTTGTTAGCTTGAGAAATAACCTACAAATCCTTCAAAATTTAACTCAAAGTTTGCTTTCTCCTTCAAAACCTTAGAGTTTTATGCTGTCTATTCTCATGTAAAATGTAGCAAAATGGACTCCCATTTTTCACATGTTTTTAAAAAATGTGAATCAATTTATTGTATTTCTTTGCAGTTTATCTTATTGACTAGATTTTGTGTCAATAAAAGTTAAACATCATATGCTACTTGTTTTAAAAATGGATCTATAACCTAGAAAAGCAAAGGTCATTCTAAGCAGCAAAGGCAAGGCAGGAGGCATCACAATCCCTGACTTGAAATTATACTACAAAGCTACTGTAATAAAATCAACATGGTACTGGAATAAAAACAGACCTGAAGATCAATGGAATAGATTGGAAGATACAATCACAAACACAGACTCACTCAACCATCTTATCTTTGATAAAAGGGCCAAACATGGTCGCTGGAAGAATGACAGTCTCTTCAAAAAATGGTGCTGGAAAAACTGGCTATCCGCAGAAGACTAAAATTAGACCCATGCCTATCACCATGCACTAAACTAAAATCTAAATGAATCGAAGATATAAATATTAAAACAGAAACACTAAATCTGTTGGAAGGCAAATTAGGTAAAAATCTCAAAGATATAGGGGTAGGAGGAGAATTCATGAACAAGAACCAAACTAGATGGGAAATACTTCCCAGAATCAATAACTGGGAACATATCTTATTAAAGAGTTTCTGCATGTTGAAAGAGATTTCCAGCAGAGTTAAAAGAAAACCCACAAATTGGGAAAAAATCTT
>PVJX010016332.1:0-40569 GCA_004027295.1 Dolichotis patagonum | reverse complement strand
TTTTCTCTCTGACTAGCATAAGGAGACTCCCCCCACCACCACTGAAGGTTTTATTCCCTTTCCACATATTATCTGCACACCTAATAAAACATCAACTTAACATATGCCAGCACCACCTTCTCCTATTATGTTCAAAACCAATAGACACTCTCCCTAAGCATCACTATTTCCAGGAGTAGATGCTCTATTTCATGTTATTCTTTTACTTGTGAGTAAGATTAAAATTCCCAGGACTATTGATTTTCGTCTTTGTTAGTCACATTTCATTTACCGGATGATGCAATGTACATTTTGCCTCATGGTGTAAATAGCAATAATGCAACTGTTTGCAACAATATGAGATACTATACAGAAAAAAATAGGAATGCGAAATATGTACAATGCCATTTGTTACAAGAATGCATTTTAATCTTGGAATTTGTAAGCATCACAATAAAATGATTCCATTCGGATGAGGGTGAAGAAGTAAGACTCCTCTGTCAGCATGGTGATTTCCTTTCTCTTAGGGAATGAGTTTTGGAAAAGAATTTTTCAAGCCAGAAAATGTTAACAATGGAAACAATTCAAGGTTATGTCATCAAGACTGTCAAATTGGTGTATGTGATTAAACATCCTTAAATTATTTTCTAAGAGTTTTGTTATAACTGTAAGAAACTGCAAAGATTAACTGGATTTTTAAATGCGTAGCTGCTGAAATAAATACTAGTATGGCCTTTACCAGGATTTTCTACCTCTGCTGTCTGGTACAGTTACACTTTTGAGCATTAGAAATGACTGAAACTGAGGAATTTATTTATACATTGTATGGAATTTAATTAATTTAAAGTTATATTTAGACAAATTGTGTTTCTATGTGGAATTTCTAAAATTAAAGATATATGGCCATGTGGTATATTTTCCCTTTTTCCCCTTGCAGTATGATAACATATAAAAGTATAAAGGAAGAAATTATTCTCTTTCATTCTGTTATTTAAAGAGTTACTTTTTTATTTTAAAGAGAAAAAAATAAAACAAAATTTCAAAACAAGGTAATTAGAAGGCAACAATAGTTAATGCATTGCATATTGTTATGTTTAAATTAGTTACTAAGAGTACAGGATATCTGCATTTTATTGTTGAAACAATATTGGCACAAATATTTATTTTCAATGAACTAAGAGAAATTAGTAGTATAACTATATTAACTATTATATAGATATACATATATATATATATTTAATTTGTTTCAGCTTCTGACAAAAGGGAAACTCATGTTTACACATGAGTCCAATTTATTTCACTTATGAGTATTGTCTCTAATTGCATCCATTTACCTATAAAAGCCTTGAGTTTACCCTTCTTTGTGGCTGAGTAGTACTCCATTTATGGAACTATCACATCTTTTTTAAACATTCTTCAGTTGATAGGCATTTGGTTGTTTCTAAGATGTAGTTATTACAAATTGTGCTGCTATAAACATGGGTGCATATATATCACTGTGATATAATATTTCTAATGCTTCTGGGAAGAGACCCAGGAGAGGAATAGCTGGGTCTAATGGGACCTCCAATCCCAGTTTTTTGAGGAATCTCCACACTGATTTCCACAGTGGTTGCAACAGTATGCATTCCCACCAAAAGTGGAGAAGAGTTTCTTTTTCTCCATAGCCCTTCCAGCATTTGTTATTATTTGATTTCTTGATCTTGACCATTCTTTCTGGAGTGAAATGGAATCTTAGTGTTGTTTTAATTTGCTTTTATTGAATGACCAATGATGTTGAACATTTTTTCATATGTTTATTTGCCATTTGTATTTGTTCATCTGAGAAGTGTGTGTTCATCTCAGATGCCCGTTTTGGATTGGGCCTTTAAATTTGGGAATTTGATTTTTTTATTTGTTTGTTTTGTTTCTTCTTGTTCTCAATAGTAATCATTTGTCTGAGGAACAGCTGGAAAATATTTTGCCCACATTGTAGGTTGTGTCTTTACTCTTTGATGATTTCTCTTAATTTCTTTAATAAGATGTGGTCTCAGTTGTTGATTATTTGAGATAGCTCCTGTGTGATCTGGGTTTTATTTATAAAGTCTTTGCCTATACTGGTGTTTTCAAGGATTTTACCTATTTTTCCCTTCTGCAGATTCAATGTTTCTGTTTCAGTATTTAGATCTTTGATCCATAACAAATCTAGTTTAGTGCATGCTGAAAGATATGGGTCTAAATTTAATCTTTGGCAAGTGCAGAGCCAGTTTTTCCAACACCATTTATTAAAAAGGCCATCTTTCTTCCAGTGAATGCATTTATCGCCTTTGTCAAATATAAGGTGGCTTAATATGTCTGGAGTCATTTCTGCATCTTCTAATCTGTTCCATTGATCTTCGGATCTGGTGATTTTTTTGTCAGTATCACACTGTTTTTATCTGTAGCTTTATATTACAATTTCAAGTCAGAGATTGCGATGCCTCCTGTCTTATTTTTTTTTGCCCAGAATTGCCTTTGCTATTATAGGTCTCTTCTGGGTACAGAAGAATTTTAGAATTGTTTTCTCTAGATCTGTGAGATATGCTATTAGAATTAAAAAATTAAATTTTTACAGCCACCTCAAGAACTTAATTATCAAGGTATAATTTCTTGTGTGTCCTATATAAGGGATCAAATTATGTAAATCATAGCTTAGTGTTCTTTTACTTTTGATAACAGGAAACAAATAAACAAAATAAACAAAAAATTAAAAGCAATATTATCTAACAATCCATAGGACATTTTTTCTATTATTAGTCAGGCTGCTGCTAAGGTTTCTAAAAGCATAGATTTCTGATGCGAGAGAGAATAAAATAGCTCTTGTTTTAGATTGGATATGGCTGGCATGGAAGGCGTGAGAAAAACACAAGGTTAATTTGTAAGAACACATTCTGTGCAGTATGTAGGTCCCATATAAAATTACATTTTAACTTCTTTGTGAGTTTTATTGTCCTCATGGTTTAAACAGTATGTGATCAAAATCACATTATGTAGTAAAGAACGTGTGGGTAGGTGGATAGTTAGGTGGATATAAATCCCTATAAAATCCATTTCAGAAGATAAATGAGAGCTACTGATGTTTGAGTAAATCAGTTTCACCAATTCACTTCACTTGTCTCATGTCTACAGAAGCTGTTACAGGGCTTGTTACTTAACTTTAGGACAAGTTTGAATCAAAGTGAACAGTCAAATATATTTTCCATGTACTGGGTGTATTACTAAGGATTTTTAAACTATAAATTTCATTTCTTATAATGGAAACTAAGAAATTAATGACTAAAATACTCTTCACAAACACCAAGGTTTATTGAAAAGCCAATATGATTTTAGTGCGATAATAAGGATAGAGTACTCCAAGGACTGCCAAACTATTTCTTGTACATCAAATTTCACTGACTTTGAAATCTTGCTACAAATATTTGTTTACCTCATTGGGTATTATGTGGATGAGATCTTTAGCAACAATAAAAAAACCCAGGTGTAGCAATGAAGTGATTATGCAATAAATCTAATATACACTGTGATTTGATTCTGAAGACTTCACTGTTACATTCATTTAACATTACAAAGTATATTACAGAGTATAATATTACAAAGTACAAATTTATAAACATTGTAATAAAATCCACATAATTCAGCTATACTCAAGGATAGACTGTCTAAAGAAAGGGTTAGAATTGGTCACTGAGAAATGATATATAGACATATAATTTTAAATGCCTGATGATATATAACTGCAATGTATTTTCCAGTTTTACATTCATTATTATTTTATTAAATTTCTTGAGGAAAAGAAAATAAATGACTTCCTTCTCAGAGATATTTTACCATAAGACCAGTTATAAAAACTTACAGAACATTGTTCCTGGGAATATGTCTTTCCAAATTCTGATACTCCAGTTACTTTAATTTATTGAGGTTGTAAAACATACAAGGTGAGATGAGATCTCCAAATATTTCATGCCACAAGCATTTTGCTCAAAAGAAGGTAATGTTCTACATACATTATTTAATTTATATTGATAAATTTTGGCACTTTCCATTTTCTGTTGGTTGCAAGATAATATTTGTTTAAGATGCATTCGGGCCATAGTGTTAGTTAGCTTTTCTGTAGATGGAAGGGTGTTGGTATTGGAGGTTTATACTTAGTCATGCAATGATCAAATTCAATCAACTAAAGAAACAATAAATTCATAGACAATAAGGAAGTTGTCAGAACAAAAGTATTTGTATACAAGTATTTATTGAAGCAGTTACATGAACAATGTTATTGTTGATACTATTTCCAGTGCTAGTATTTCAGGTGCCAGAATCCATGACATCAATGTAACTAAAAGATATTGAGCACATGTTCCTTAGTCCTGTAGACTGACCAGATTGTACCCTTATATTCTTGGATTCCTCAAATCGGATTTCATCAGTCCAGTTGCCTGGCAATATATGTTCTATCTAGTGAACTTGTACATTAATTTGTGGACTAAAAGAACAAACATAGTTAAAATGTCACGTGTGAGAACACAAGCACTTTTAAGAGAGTTTTGCCTTTTTCAATTTAAATTAATTTTTAGCTGGAACACACAAGTTGTAACTATTAATGAGGTACCACACAATGTTCAATGTATAGACCTATATATTCCATAATATTTCAGCCAAGTTAAGCATGTCTATCTCAAAAAAATTTATCATTTTTATACAGTAGACATATTAACACATATTAACTCCTTTCTTTTAGTTTTTTGAAATTTATAATACATAATTGTTACCTATAGTCACCCTACTGTGCAGTAGCATACCAGAGCTTTATTTTTTATTTAATGATAACTTCTGTTGATAAATCTCTCCCCATCCCCCACTCTCCCCGTCCTTTAGTATATAACATTCAACTCTCAACTTGTAACTGTGTGTAAGAAACTTCTCATATATGTAGTTTTATTTAATACACTGATCTCTAGTTCCAGCCATATTGTCACAAATGATAGGATTATATTATTTTCATAACCGAACAAGATTCTATATTGCACATATTCTACCTGTTTTTGTCTATTCATTATTTGCAGGACAATTATTTTGTTTCCATTTCTTGGCTCTTGTGAATAGTACTGCAATGACCATGGGAGTGAAGATGCTGCTGGGATATACTGATTTCATTTCCTTTTGATATACAGCTAGTAGGGAGGCTTCTGGCTCATATAATGATTGTATTTTCATTTTTTAAATGAACTTCCATAGCGTTGCACATAATGACTATATTATTTTACATTCCTCCAGCAGCATGCTGTGATTTCCTTTTCTCCACATCCTCACATTCACTTGTCTTTCTTTGTTAGGTAATAGCCATTCTACCAGGCATGAGGTGATATTTAATTAGAATTTCCTTTTAATTAGTGATGTGGAGCATTTTTCATGTAAGTGCTGGCCATGTTATGTCTTCTTTTGAGAAATGTCTATTCAGATCTTTTGCTGTATGTTGATATTTATATGTAAAATATCCACAGAAATTTAGAGATGTAATTTATAAGTAACATATAGCTTTTTGAAGTAACAATTATGTAGTGCATGTTTTTGATGGAATAGAAGTTTTTCATGATGTTTAAATAGATACAATTTATTCTATTATTGGAATATAATTTATTCTATTCAGGGGATTTTATTTTTATTCTATTCAGGGGATTTTATTTTTTACTCATGTAAGTTAAAAACTTGAATATTCTTGTCATATGTCTCTATCTGTATCTCTCATATCCTCCTGGGAAAATTCATTGGAGGTGAATTTGGAAGTAGAAGAGAATTAATAATTTCAAGACTTTTAAAATACTTCTTTGTGATCTTTTAAATTTAAGTGTGAGAGATGCATAGAAAAATACATAAATCATAAGAAGTTGATGGATTGCTAAAATGTCACTTGTCTATGCTACTACCACTCAGATTGAGTAGTACATTGACGTGTACAAATTTTGTGTTTTATGTATTCGTTAAAAAATTTTTAAAATTTGAAAATAAATAAGTTACAACATTCCCTGTTTCATGCCCCTTCCCAGTTTCTAACTCATTTCTACTAACTACCTTGTTTGGGTATCTTTGAATATGGAATAAATGGAATCATCTGGTATGTGCCTTGTGTTTACCTTCCCTTGTTCAGTAGTGTTTTTGTGTGATTATTATATAGTGTTGCATACATTATAGTCTGTTCACTTTTTTCTTTGTATTCCATTGTGTGAATATGTAATGGTTTATCCACTGTGTTAATAAGCATGACTTGTGTCTAATATGGAGCTATTATGAATAATACTGCCATGATATATGTGTCCTTTTGTGTATTTTGAATTTTCTGAGGAGTAGAATAAAAACAATGTGTGTAAATGTTTAGCTTTGGAATTATCCAAATACAATTTTCCAATGTGCTTGTACCATTTGTTTTTCACCAGTAGTGTGTTAGAATTCCAGTTGTTCTACATCAAGAGTATATTTCTTTACCTTATTCTTTATAAATTTTCTAGTACATGTTAATTAGGTATCATATTATGTTTTCTTTTGCATGATTAGTACCATTTTATATGCTTTTATGTGAATTTTTAATACAAATCTTTGGCTTATTTTTAAAATTGTTTTTTTTTTCTTGTAGATATAGCAATTCCTTGATCACAAATTATCTGTCAAACATACATTGTGACTATCTTCTTCCGATCTAGACCTTGTTATTTCTTTCTATTAGCAGTGTTTCTTGATGAGTGGTTTTTCATTTATCAATCTTGTTCTTTATGATTATATCTTGTTTAAGAAGTAATCACTCTAAAATCACTAAGTTATTTTCTTGTGGATATTTTATGGTATTACTTTTTACTTTGAGGTATACAAACAATTAAAATTGATTTTTCCAAGTGCATATATGTCATAGAAGAAAAGTCAACATTCATGTTTTTCAAATGAATATCCGGTTAGCTTTTTACTATTTATTTTAAAGAGCTCTTATCTCTATTTAACCTAAGTGATATCATTATCATAGTTTAAGTAACTACATAGAGTCTGCTTATTCTTATATTAGTATTACACAGATGAAATAACAAATATAGATATCTGGTTGTAAACATTTTAAAATTTTGTTATTCTTTAAAATTTTCTTGGATATTACTAGCCCTTTGCAATTCTATATAAATCTTAGAGTTAGCATGTTAATCTACATTATAAACTAGCTGATAGAACTTTGATTCAGATTGCTTTGAATTTATAGCTTATTTGAAGAGAGCTGATATGTTTTCAATAATGGAACTTCTGGTCCATGAACAAGATCTGAAGTGCTGTTTAAGTTTCTTAATGACTTTGTAATATTTATACTTTTCAAGGTAAAAGTCTTGCTATTTTAATATAAATTATCAAATTATTGCTCACAAATATGAGAATTCATACTCCAACAAATGTCATAAGATTACTCATACCTAGAACTTTGGCATGTATCTTTTCTAGAAGCAAATATATTGGAAAATGATAAAATGTTATTGCTATTTAAATTTCCATTTTATTGATCAATTGTTTGTAAATTTCCTGTTTATTGCTTGTGTGTTTTTCATCAATTTATCCAGTATTTCAGCAGATTTCTATGTTTTCTTGTTCACTGAAAGATCTTCTTATATATCAGACTATTGTCTTTTATCTGAAAGATGCAGCCATTGTCCCTAATATTTTTTTAAAATTTTATTTAAAGAGAAAAAAAATGAAAGAAAACAAAACAGAATAAAGGGTAGCAATAATATATAATTCCAAGGAAAAAAGGAAAAGAACATCAATAACAAAAAAAGCTAAGAAATCATTACTTGACAAATTACATACTGACATCTTGGAAATAGTTGTTCAAATTACAAAATTAAAACATGTAACCTTGACATTCAAACAGTGAGACTGTTAACAGTTTTGCTCCACGATCTGACAAAAACAGCAATATGGTCATCCATCTAACACACTGAAACATACAAGCAATTATATCAAAATGGTAAAATTAAACACAACAAAACAGAAAAAAGCAGGTCACAAGAAAACAACGTAAGAGACATAAATTTCAAAGCTAGACAATTGGAGATATTCACTCTTTATCATATTGACTCTTGCTTTCTTCCAAATAGTTGTCCATACTGTCACATACAAGGAATTCACACGAAACAACATAGTGTGGAACTGATCTGTACAGGACAAGGAAGGTTTTTCAGGTCTTCAAGACTAGACAATAGGGAAGCAAGAATGGCTGTCATAGTGTCTCTAATTCTCTTCAAAACAGCTGTCCATACCTTTGTGTGTGTTGAACTTAAACAAAACAAGCTAAAATCACTTTGAACAAAGAATGATAGTATCGCTGGATTTCACATCACGACTTTATGGAATCAGCACTGGGTACTGTAGTGTTTCTTTTTGGTCAAAGTAGTTGTTCATTTCAACATGCATTATATAGTTGGTTCTCATAAACTCTTTATAAGCTCTACACATGCATGAGTCTCTAAATGTATATTTATCTTTATTAGAGGAACAAACAAAACAAAGCAAGACAAAACAAAACAATTCCTAGGAAAGCATGAAGCAAAAACTCATATACAACCACAATACAAGGTGATCTACAATGGTTACCATGATGTCTCAGCAGTCTATAACAACATTAATAAAAATAAAGTATTGGAGACATTATAAGACTTCAAAAGCAGGCAATAATCAAACCACAGTGGGTATCTTAGTGAATCTTGTCATCTTCAGTGTAGTTGCCTATACTCTTAGACTTGATGCTATCAATCATAACAGATTTGAATAAAATCAGTCAATACAAAATAGCAATCTAACAAACCAGATTCAAATAAGATCAGTCATAATAAGACAGTATAAGTTATACAGGGCTTCTGATTAAGTTGATAAGAAATTAAGGATGATCACCATAATACGTTCTCTTATTTTTGGGATAGCTGATCATGTCTTCAAGTCTAGTGTAAGTAGACAAACTGGAAGAGCATGTAATCCATCCAAGCAGAGTGATGAGAATAATGTAGATTTTTAAATCTTGTTACCCCATTAACAATATCCTCTGCCTTCCTTTTTCAGACAATTCCTCCCCTTTCACTCCCATAGGGTGCACTGCCTCCCTATATAGAGCATTTCAATAGACCCTATCTCTTGATCTATTCTGCCTGTGTTTCTCTCTGTTAGTATTTTGAGGCCATCTATACTAGAGGTTACAACCAATCTTCTCTGCCTCATTTCTGCTATTCTATTTTTCTGCCATTGGTTTTCTATTTTTCTCTTCCACTACACTGTCTGTCCCATTCACCGTGGCCTCTCTGCCACTGTTCCTGAAATGCTTGTATTCTTGTTCTCTCTCTCTAAAATGTCCTTCAGTATTTTTTGTAGGGTTGGATTGGTGGTCACAAATTCTCCCTGTTCCTGTTTGTCATGGAGGCACCTTGCTTCTCCATTAATTTCTAGAGACATTTTGCAGGATACATCAATCTGGGCTGGACATTGTTCTCCTTCAGGGCTTGAATTACTTCACTCCAAGCTCTTCTTGACTTGATGGTCTCTGTCAAGAAGTCTGCGGTGATTTTGATGGGTTTTCCTTTATAGGTGATCTGTTTCTTTTCTCTGATGGCTTTTAATATTCTGTTCTTATATTGAATTTCTGGGATCTTGATTATTATGTGTCTGGGTGTAGCTCTGTTTTGGTTGTAGGTGGCTGGAGTTCTGTATGCTTCATACATCTGCATATCATTTCCTTTTTCTATGTTTGGGAAGTTTCCCTTAATAATTTCTGTGAATAGCCTTTGCAATTCCTCTGTTTTGACTCTTGCTTCTTCATTCACATACTTTATTAAGTTATAGATCCTCTTGTCGTCCTCTAGCCTTCCAATTGTTACTGCCTGCTGCCTTGTTATTCTGAAGAGATCTTACCTATCATAGTCACACATTGCAAGCCTGTGTTCAATTTTTGAGAGTCTATCTTTAGTTTCTTTCAAGCAGTTTTGCCAACTTTCTATGGAATCTTTAGTTTCCTGCTAATCTCTTTGAATCTGCTTCATGAATTCTAGGTTTTCATTATAGTCTTCATTGAACATTTCTCTCCTTTTGTGTTCCTCCATTCTTCTGTCTGTGTCTTCTTGAGAGGTGCCCAGCCTTTCTTTTGTTAATCTACTTATCTCTTGTTTAACTTGAATTAATATTTCAGTTTTGATCTCATTTATGAGGTCCCAAAGATATCTCTTTATGTCTGCTGATGCTGTGTTTGATGTTGCATGTTTGCTGCCCTCAATCTCTTTTGTATTTACCTCTCCTGGATCAATATTCTCAGGGTTGGGGGCTGGGAGCTTTTTCTTATTTCTCTCTCTCGTCATGTTTTTGGTTCCTTCCATGCAAGTGTATAGTGTAATTCCCAGCCCTTTTTCTTGTTGATTAGGGTTTTTGTGGACCATGCAGGCTAGGGGCTTCTGCCCTCTGCCGTCCGCTATCAGAGATTGAAGTGCAAGCAAGGGCAGTGTATGCTGGCTCCTGCCCTCTGGGCCAGTCAACCTTTGCAAGCCTTCACTGCGTCAGTGTGCACCCGTGCTCAGGGAATTGATTTGTGGTGACCCACTGGGTCCTGGCCAGGGACACAGCCCAGTCCAAGCAGATCCCACCAGTCCACTCCATGAGGGGAGCAACCAACTGAAGCCACTTCCTTACAGAGTTAGTGCCGTCCTGCCCAAATCCAACATGTCATCCAGGTGGTTGTCCCTTTGCTAAGGGAGGTTCTTACTCCCATCACTCACTGTGTGTTGATGCTGGTTCCCGAGAACTACTGGGCTCACCGACCTCTGACCTCAGCACAGCTGCAGCGCGAATTCATGGTGCTTCTGGGTGGGTCGTGTGCAGGGCGGGTTCCAGGTGAGTTGCGCTCAGGGCTGTTTAGCTCCACATTTGGGGCCACTCAAGCCAGTCGCATCAGCATGGGTTCGGTTGCTCAGGTCGATCTTGGGCATGAATTCAGGCGGCTCAGTGAGAGTGCTGAGCTCACCGATCTTAGCTTGTCTAATGGTAGACCTGGGACCTCATATTCGAGTAGTTTCTTTCATTTCAGTTTCTTCCTGGGTTGAGAGAATCTATCTCCCTCTGTTTGGGTCTCCCCAGGGTGTTGTATTCTGGCATTTGAACTGTCTCTCTCAGAGAGGATACCTATCCTGCTACCTACCAGTCCACAATCTTTCCCAGCTCCTGTCCCTAATATTCATTTGTTTTCATTTTGTTTATTGCCTTTGATTTCTGAATAAATAATACAAATATATGTAATCATTATTTCTAAAGGACTTTATTCTATTTCTGTCACTATATTTTATCCTATTTTATTCTAGTTCTGTCATTATATTTTCATAATTTATGCTTTAGCTTCTCTGGAATATGGTTTTATGTTAAGGTAAAGTCAATATTTAATATTAGTTTATTTTTATTTATAAAATATAGGTATCTTTTTATCTCAATATTAAAACTTCCACAATGTAGAAATTAACATTAAAAAATATACGCATAAAGAGCTTCTCTTGTATGAAAAATTAGGTCAAGAACCACAGGGAACATGTTGTATGAAGACCATGGTTTTATAATACTTAAAAAGATTACAAGGAAGAATTATTCATTTTACTAGGCAAATAATTTTTGCCAGCTATTAAATGGACAGAGGACTAAGCTCAAGAGCATATAAAGAACACCAAAAATTTAGACCCCTCAAATTAAAAACTCCCATCAAAAATGGGTTGACTGAAATGCACACTTCTCAGAAATACAAATGACCAAGAAATACATGAAAAAAAATGCTCATGTTTGCTGGCCATCAGAGAAATTTAAATTAAAACTACACTGAGATATCATCTTATTCCAAGAAGACTTGTTATCATAAGAGAATGTTATAGTAACAAATGCTGGTGAGGGTTTGGGCAGAAAGGAACTTTACTATACTGTTGGTGGGAATCTAACCTAGTACAACCACTATGGAAATCAGTGTAGAGAGTCCTCCAACAGCTGAAACTAGAAATTTCATTTGACCCAGCTATTTCTTTTCTAGGTATCTTCCCAAAGGAGTCAACATCATCATAATCCAGGAATACATGCATAGTGATGTTTATGACAATCTATAATAGCTAGATATTGGAAATGGCATATATATGCATCCTCAGATGCATGAATAAGGAAAATATGGTATTTATACATATTAGAGTACTAGACTGTCATAAAGAAAGATAAACATGAGGCATTCATAGATAAATGCACGAAGCTTGTGCACATAATGTTGAGTGAAGTAAGTCAAACATACAAGTTTAAATGCTCTTATATATATATATATATATATACATATATACATGTGTGTGTATATATATATATATATATATGTAAAACAAAGGAAATAAGAAATTCACATGCATCCTCAAATTACATACAATAATGCCTTGGCTTAAAAACATGTTTGCAAATAATTCAGTCCACAAACAGAAGCTTTCAGCAAAATGTTGCCTCTGTTCACAAACTCCACATTGGGTGCACTAACACAGGTGTGGCCCTCTTCCCCAGAATCCTGGAACAAATTAAATTAGTAAACCAAGGTATCACTGTGTTCTGTTTTTTTTAAAAGTATTTTAGCATAGTATTTAAGTATATTTCAGTTTGATTTCCTGTTATTATCTATTTATCTGTCCTTGTTACTTTTTTGCTGGAATCTTTTTGGTCTATCTCATACTGAGCAACTACTTCAAAATCACGATACACAATGCAATAACTTTTGTTGCTTATGAAAAAATGTGCTTTATTTTTTCATAAAATAAAAAAAGAAAATTATTTTAAAAATATAGAAACCAGGACACAATTTACTCCTACTCCACATCGTAAATTATTCACACAATAAAAGATTATTGTGATCTTTTGCCATGAATCATACAGAACAAGTCAGCAATGCTAGAAACATCTGAAGATAAGGGAATTAGCACAAGATTTATATGTTAGAAGGATTTACTTCCTACACCACCGCTACTGAATGACAATGTCTTAGGAAAATGATCAAAGCATTTTTGACTGATGATTAGATATGCTATACCTTGTTAACAATGACTCATTATTAAAATATACAAAGCATACATTGTCAGTAATAGTTTACAATAAGAAGAAAAGCTAATAATTTTTCTTTTTAAGGTAACATTTCTTTTTAAATTTTTTTTAAATTTTATTTAGAACAAAAAAATAAACAAACAAACAAAACAGAAAAAGGGGTAGCAACAATACAGAATTCCAAAGGAAAAAAAATAAAAGAAGAACAACAACAAAAACCCCACTAAGAAATCACTAGTTGATAAATTACATACTGTCATCTTGGAAATAGTTGCTCAAGTTACAAAATTAAAGCATACAAAGTAGACATTCAAACAGTGAGACTATTAACAGTTCTGCTCAACAATCTAACAAAAACAGTAGTATGGTCATCTATCTTCCACACTTAAACATACATGCAGTTATATCCTTTAGAGCACTTTCTTTTGCTCTCTCTTTTACAGTATCAATTATGCATTTTGGGTTTTATTACTCCTACAGTTCTTATTACTTAGGTAACTTATTTCTTTGCAAAAGTAACATATGACCATTGTTTAGAAGGTATAACAACAAATCTTTTACCTATCTACCATCTGTTTTTCCTCACCAAGCATTGATTTTACCCCCAGAAATGTATGCAGAGAGTAAATTGCTAGAAGTCCAATTTCCAGGACAATGGCAATGCTTGTATGCACTTGATTTACACTGTCAAGCTCTCTTCCATAAAGGGTAACTGAATATATACATGCCACCAGTCATATAGAAGAATCTGTATTTTCTCATAGCCTTGGCAGCATAGTATGTTTTCAAACTTGAGTTTTTTCCAGCACAATAGAACAAATTCTAATATTCACTTCTTTCATTGTGACCAAAGCTAAAATTCTTTTCATGTAGTTAAAAATCTACTGTTATTTTTCCTGTGAACTGTGTCATATTTTGTCCAATTTTGTTTTGGGTTCTTGGCATTTTCCTTATTAATTGTCAGAACCTCTCTAATGTATTAGGAAAATTAGCCCCTTATCTGCAATTGGAGTCACAAATGTTTTTTCTCCATTTGTCATTTGTCCTTTGACTTTGCCTGTAAATTTCTTGGTCATGCAGAAATCTCTAATTTTTATGTAATCCAGTTTACCAGTGTTTTATTGATTATTTAAAACTGTTTAACTTGAGGGTATAATTTCCTTTTCTTTTCTTTTTACTTTTTTTGTCATTTACTACTCTGGCTCAATACTGCTCCTTATACTGAAAAGAAACTAATACTGAATTTGGAAATAATCTTTAATTAAACAGGTATTTAGCAAAAGTCTATCATGTGTAGGAACCTAGCTCATCCAGGAATCAAAGCTCAGCCAACGTAAATCACATATTAAACAGTGAAATAAATGACATGATGGTTGGAAACACAATTTCTGTGGAAATACATGCCTAATTCCATATCATAATTAAGGGGAAAACATCACCTTCTTATAAACTGTTGTTTCATTATTCCAGATATTATTGAAATCTGCATTGCACTGCTTTCTCTCAGGAAGTATTTTAGCTCTATAACCAGGGAGGCATAGGTTGTAAGGATGAGAAGGAAATCAACAAGCTTAGTTAAATGCTGCACAGATTTCTATGCTTATATCTGAAGCCTAAATGAAATGTGAACTATTTTGGGATCAGATAAAAAGAAGTTCATAGCTCGATTTTAGAGATTTTAGGAAAATATGATGGCTATTATCTCTGGTAGCTCCAGAATCTAAAGGCTCTTAGATGGTGTTATTTGAAGCTGTAAAATGCTTTTTACATGTACTTGCAAGTCGAAAATGTTCCAATAAAAATAAAATCTTTAGTTACCTTCTTTTAAATGCCAGAAAAATAAGCCAAGGGCATTATTAGATTATGCATTACAGGTATAGAATTACACTTGTGATAAAATCTCTCTCTGTCTCTCTGTCTCTCTGTCTCTCTCTCTCTCTCACACACACACACACACACACACACGCGTGCGCGCGTATATACCCACAGATTTCAGCCCCACAGGTGTAGTTATTGATTTGAACTCATAAAATACAAATAGACCCAATTGATCTAATACTATGTTACTGTGTTTACTTGACTTTATAGCAGGATATAAGTCAGACAAATCAGATATATCTTCATGATTCATTATCTATGGGCAACCATTCAGGCTACTTAAGTAGTGTTCTTCTTCTGTTCTCTCACCACGAAACACAGGTCAAGACATGTGCAGGCCACCTGAAATAGGAGCAACAACATCTGTGTACTATCAATCCTTTTTACCATTTCACTCACAGAGTTCCAAACCCCATATTCCAACTTGGTGCTCCCAAAATGAAGGTGCAGTACCATACGCCAAAGGCAGATTCAACATTTCCCATTCATCTTGACTTTAGCGTCCAAGGAAACAATGCCATGGGAGCCTAAGCTTAGTTCTAGGCTGGCTTCTTTCTTCCCAGGCTAGATGTTAGCCCTTTGTCCATGTATTCACCTGCACTGTACACGGCACATGAAGTGTTTTTACATTATGTTTTAGTGACCATATTATTTACATGTAACCAGATCTTGTGTAAAATTCTTTCCCCCTATAAATTAATTGGTGATTTTATCCATGAATGCTTTTGTGTGTCCTATTTAAGAATGTAATATTTATTAATAAATACTTTAAAAAGTATCTAAGCAATAGTTCTAAAATATGTGCCACTGTTTAGCATGATAGTGTACTTGTATATTGTATGTTAGTATACTTGTATATTAGTATGTTAGACACCAGTGTCTTGATGTATTTATCCAGTTGACCTTTAAATGTTCTCTATTATTATTCATAATGTTATATAGTATATATAACATTTTTATTGTATATATATTTTTTGGTTTTTTGAGACAGGGTCTCGCTATACAATTCATGATGAGTTTGAATTCATGGTGATCCTCTTGCCTTAGCCTCCTTAGTGCTGGATTACAGGCTATTAATTTTACAATATATCATTATATTCATATTATCAGAACAGTATTACTAATACCCTAAAGAGTTGTTAGTTCACATCTATATTCTTTATTCCTGGATAATGGTTTTAATTCTTGATATTCTGAAGATAAGTGCTTTACTTTTGCTAATCCTGGCTCTAACATTATACTCATGCTTGAGCTACAGTTGCTAATATTTAATGGCTCATTATTTTCAATATCATGTAGAATATTATGCTAACCTATTTTTATGTGTTTCCTTATATAGTCCTTACACTATGGTGACATTATCATTGCCCCCAGTCAATAGAAGAGGCATGGAAAGTTAAAGAAAACTTGACTCAAATGTTAGGCAAGAACTAGAGTCATTATTTAAAGCCCAATTGTAGACCTTACAATGTTTAATACTACATCATACTTCTTCCTAAACTATTTAAAGTTTCTCAGTTTCAATGTTATCAAATACACAGAAATTATATTACATATATCAGAGATTCAATGGGTAGATAAAAGAAGGCAATAAATCTAAAATCTCTAAGCATGATGCTTGGTATATACCAAGTCCTTACTGCAATGCAAATGTTCTCTTTAATTTCATCCTAATCGCTTGCTTCTGGTTTACTTGGCTGTACTAGGGATCACAAGCTATAGCTTTCCAAAATGCTAACTTCACCAATTTTCTTTGTATATGAAAGATTTTCTTACACAATTTTTCTTAGTGTAAAAGAAAGCTAGAAACAAATATGGGAAAGAAATTATTACTGTACAAAAATTATAGTTTGGTTTGGTTTGAAGTTTATCACACTCTTTAAGTATAAATCACCCATTTGAGATTAGGAAACCTATGTTATATAATTAGCACTGATGATAACTTGACTTACTTTTCTTATAACTGAAAAAGCAGTGTGACTGGTCTACAAAACATAAAATACCATTGTGTTTAGTTAATAGATATATGTAGAAGGTACTCATTTACACTTACAAGTTGGGGTTGGTTTTACATTTGTATAGGTGTGTGTTTTGAATTTCCAAAAAGGCATTACTGGCTTTAAGGTGTAGAATTTTTGAGAAATAATAATATAATTGTCAATATTTTAATTAAATCTTAACAGATAATAAATGTAAATATTAATATCATGCTTAGTAATACAACAAAATCAGCAAATTTCTATAATATATTATGATGAACAATTTTGAAAATACTTTTTGGCTTTTTTGTTTATACCATGATAGTCATTTATCATTTGTTTATTTTTTCCCCCTCAGGTTTCTAGAGCTTTACCTGAAAAACAAAGAGAACTTCAGCTTCACATAAAAGACCTTGGGCAGCTTGAGGAGCAGCTAGATCATTTGCTTCTGTGGCTGTCTCCTGTTAGGAGTCAATTGGAAATTTACAGTCAGCCGAATCAAACTGGACCATTTGACATTAAGGTAGGGACTTTCTGCTCTATGTGTCATTTCCTAAAAGAACAATAGTATCCCAGATTTCATTGTCATCATTGTCCCTGTTAAAGAAAAATTAATTGTTTAAGTATTGTAAGGAGGACTTTATTCAGGACATCCTGATAGGTACAGAGGTCACTGCAACAGAATTTTGTTACAAGTTGGTGAAATTAAGTTCAGCACTGAATACAGCATGGGCAAATGTGAATTCATAGTTTAGAAACAGAATGGGGACCACCAGGTGAAAAGTAACTATTAGGAAACATCAAGAGTGAGATTAGATTCTACGAACCAAACAGAATCCTTATTGAAGGCAAGTTAAGGTGATCGCACATCACCTGGCAGTACTGAAGGATAACGAACAGAATCAGATACTGAGGTTGATCTGATACCAAGAATGAAGGGTTGTAGCTAAGTTGATTTATCAGGCTTCTTTGCTAACTGGATTTTTGTACAGATACCATAGCCTTAGAAGAAGTTTTATAAACCTGATTAAGTTTGGGAAAGGAGAAAATCTTTGCCATCATTATTATTGTTAGTATAATATTTATTATTATTAGAGTAGCAATTTTATTCCATCATTTACTAGAAATTTCTCCATTAAACTCATATCTTAGAAAGCCTGAAACATATATTACTGTAATCTATTTTTCATCTCTACTTTAAGTGCATGTAGTACATAATTGTAGATTTCATACTTAAATTGATTCTTATCTAAATTTCTTAGGATAAATTTTGGGAAAGATGTGTTCAAATGAAGATAATGAATGAGTAGAATGCTAGAGGTGTTTGCTTCATCTAAAATGAGTTATATTTTCAAAGTACACTTCATTCATTTTACCTTACTTATTTCTGACATTTGTACCTACTATTCTGATAGCCATTCCCCAAGAGCAGATGCCACTATATAAGTCACAGGTAAAAACATCATTTGACCACTATGGAACGCACTCTGCTGTATCAGTGGCATAGTTTGGGATTGATTCTGACAATCAAATTCCTAATTAACAACAGCCATAACCAGTGACAAATTTTGTTAGTATTCAGAAAATATAAAGTACAAATAGTAACACAGCCTGCAATTAATGGTAAAGTGCAGATTTTGACACTAAGGCATGATTTCTGATATCTGAGTTACCCTGCATGTGAGTCATGCATGGTCACAAGGGGCAAAACTGTATAGTGCACAAAATATATTCAATTCAGAGACACCATCAGTTCTAGCATCCCTTCAGTTTTTCCATTTGGCTAGTACATAATGTCCTCAGAGCTTTTTCACTAGCTCCTATTCACCAGGGCAGCTACATCTCAATACTGATGCTTCTGTACTCCATAAATAATCCAAACAAGGAAGTACAGTTACATGGCCCTATGTACAGTTACCTCAGCCAGATTCCCAATTATTTTGGATCCAGTATATTCTTAAAGTTGTTGATTTAGTATTGCAAAGAGGAATGCACATAAACTCTTTCCCCTCCCCCAGATACAGCTTTTTGTTGACTCACAGCCAGAAGCCTATTCCTCTATGCTCACATATAATATCTCATTAAAATGTGCCTCCTCATTAAAATAATGAAGTATATGCTCACTGTTAGCTATCATTGTTTGTGGGATATATTTAAAAGATAAGATAACGAAATCCTCTGACAGAAGTATATCCTGTTGACTCATCAAAATAACATTAGTCTTAAGTCTATGCTCCCCTCAGAATGGTTCTCACATATTGAAATCATTGGACCTTTGTCCGTGGACCAGCATTCTCTGCCAAATGAATCCCTCCAATTTTGAGTGAACATCACCCTTAGCTGTGCTAATGAATTATTGCCTTTATCAAAGTTCTGCGTCAGTGCTCTTACTGCTGTGCATAGTTACTGAGAGTCACACTATTTGCCTCCTGTGGTTTGGTTGCATCTCTGAGGAAAAGGCAACTGCTTTTCCCTTGCAGAAAAGCCCTTGGGTTTGGCCTTAGGTGCCTCATCTAAGTCTTTCATCTCTGGAGTTCAGACTTCAAAAATATTCCTTCAGTCTTTTCATTCAGCTGGTGGCTGTATCCAAGGCAAAAAGAACATAAAATTTTATATAAGATAATGTGAGTGTTGCTCCCAATAATTCTCAAATCCCCACCTTGTAATTAGGAAATGGTGGCCTGTGTGAATAATTTAATCACTTACCTAGTTCTTTATCCCCTGTTGTCCAGCTTTTCTCTCTACTTTCTGCCTAATAAACAATTTATTAAGATTACAGATTTCTTCTGCTGTAAGATACAAGATTTTAAGTCTTTATAGCCTGCTGAAGCTCTCTTTTTATAGAGATTAAAGTTTTTTTCAATGAAAGAAACTCAGGAAAAAATGGGTTTTTCTGTGCTAAACTTTAAAGTTCCAAAAACTGGAAAAAAAGTTTTTAACCACTTTTAAGAGTGTACTAATTTTTTAACAAGAAAAGAAGCCATTTTTAAAAATATTAGCAATGAGTTAATGCAAAGAAAATACATGTACAAAGAGCTAGGTCCCTAGCCCTGTTTTGTAAATTTAAGAAAATTTGGATTTGTTTTTCCTGGTGCCACCTCTGGAGCAGAGGGTCTGAAGCCTTGCCGTTCAGGTCATTTGTTTTCTCTAGCACCTGAGCACCTGTTAGGAAAAAATAATACCCTCTGTGATCCTCAGTTTTGCCTGCTTAGCACCTCATGCTTATTGATGAAATGCAGCTAGCTGTGTAATGAAACCCAAATAAAAAAAGAGCCTTAAGGGCTCTGTTCTAATACATTGTTTATGCTGGAGTGAAAATTGACTGCACATCGCTTGGTTTGTGCAATTTACTCCCAAAATATTCCTATTCAGGAAATCCTGCAAATAGCAATATTCATCTTGAAAATCACCTCACAGAACCCTTAGCAAGCTGAGAAACATAATCAATGAGATCGTGATATAGAGGGTGAAAATTAGGCATAATCACAGCCCTTTCCCATCAGTCAACCCACTACAAGACATGCCTTTGAATTTTGATTTTGAAATGTACTTTCAATTTAGACATGAAATATGTTGATTTCAGATTTCACAAATGATAATTGAACACTAAGATCCAGGGACCAGTTTAGAATTTCTATAAAGGGTCTTATGTTTTTAATCTTTAATGAAGGCTTTCAATAATGAGCTAGAGGTATACTATTTATCTGACATAAAACTGCCTACCTACTTCTTTTCAAACTTTATTCAAATATGAGGTGAGGGGAATACATCATTTTATATTAAAGTTTCCTGACTGAAATACTTCCTTATTGATTAGAGGAGAGTTTTGGGGTTTGTCCTCCCCTCAATAATGACTTTCTCTCTCTAGTCTACAATAAACACAATATGCTACTCTCCTGACTCTTCCTTACAATGTAAGAAATATAATTGCCCATAATGTCAAATCTACACAGAAGTGACAGAATTATAATGACTGACTGCTAAAGTAGCTGAATACTAAAAAAGGTCTTTGCTTCATGTGTTCACATAGCTGCAAGTGTTATCAAAGAAAAACTGGACAATAGAACAAGCAAGAAAGACTATTCAAAACTTTTTAAATGGAAGGGAGAGATTAGGCTCAATTCTGTGGAAGCAAAAGCCAGGAGAATTTTAAGTGCTAAGTGAGTTAGTGGAAACATACTGGAGGATGTTAGAGGGAGGTTGGTCATTGTAATTATACCATCCATGTTTGCTAATTGAAACGTATTGAAGACAGATTCTTATCCTCCCAGAGACTGGCATATAGGGGCACTAACTACCTTGATGAGTATATTGCAAAGGGGTGAATGTTGGCTTCTTAAGAAAGACTCTCCTGGGTAATAGAAGCAAGAGGCTGGGAGATTTACATCTCAAAGAAGGAGAGAAAGAATGTATAATAGAAGGATTTCTAGAGTAATTCTTCATGGAAATGAAAATTCAGACCAAAGATCAGAAAGAAATCTGTCTCAATTTAGTCACATTGAGTGTGGTGATGGTAAGCACATTCTTATCAGTTATCAATATCATCCTTATCAATTATTGGGAAACCAGGGTTTCCCAATGAACAACTTGGAAGCACTGGATCATATAGCTTATTTCAGCAGCATACTGTTGTTGAAGGACTAGTTGAACCAACTCTGAGACTTAGTAGGTGTTTATTAGATGACAAAACCCATCGGGCATTTCAGGAGGGAGATTTCTAATAAAGTAAGAAGGGAAACCAAGACGAATGGTCATAACAGATCATAAATTCAGATTATGGGTCTAGAGAGCAGCCAGTCAAAAAATTCTTACATGTTGGACTGGAAGTATATGTAAATGGTACAGTGGGCATGGCACTGGCAATCTGGTAGGTTTCTTGGTTTTCAGAATAAATGCTTTCAGTGATGGTACAGGAATTAGACAGACTTCAGTGAGGACATCTGCAACCATGGATGTTTCCTGGAACAGAGCGTGGAAGATGTGGATGCTTCATGAACTTCTGGAGTGACATGCACATCAGTAGCTACAGGCAGGAAAGTGGTCCGTGCATAATTTGCTACAGTGGATTCCTTTATGGTTAATAACAAGTCAATCAATGTTAGCTTGCAGGGCTTCTGTAGATACTGTAGTGAAAGGCCAGCTACATTCCAGCCTAGAATCTCAATAAGGATCTGGGCAGTCAGGTTTTACTTCTGCCAAGTCAAGAGGGTTGAAGAGAAATTGGAAAGGTTAATTTGAACAGGGATAGGCAGATATTGAAGAAAATAGAGGAGTCGAAAATTGGTAAAGACTGACAAGGTCTGTAAAACAGCAGAATCCAGGCCAATTTGCAAATACGTATCAAAGACAAGCAGTTTACAAGGAAATGCAAAATTGTTCAAAGAAAAATAATAAGACTAGAAGCTGATAACTCACAAAAGTGTATATAGTTTCTTATCGAAATACAAAATTTATTTATATTTTCACCTCCCTTTGATAGGAAAACAAACGATTATTCTTACCTAAAAATGTAAGACTGGTATCTTCATTTATATAGCTGGAGTAAAAATGATAATTGACCATGAAGGCCTTTTTACGTTTACTGACAGGTTTTATCTCAAGATGAATAAGTCCTTGATACTTACTGTACAACACAGTAGCTGTAGTTAATAATACTCACTGGGCTTGATGACGCACACCTGTAATCCCAGCACTCAGGAGGCTGAGGCAAGAGGATCGCCATGAGTTTGAGGCTACCCTGGGCTATATAGTGAGAGTGAGACCCTGTCTAAAAAAACAAAAAACCTATATCATACACTTATAAATTTCTTAAATGGGCATATTTTATGTTTAACTCTTCTTTTCACAAAATAGGAGTAGTAAATAAGGTGAGAAGAATCTTTTGAAGGTAATGCCTAGGTTCGCAGTATATCATGTGATGACATTGTATACTTATCTCTATGTTCATTAAGTTCTACACATTAAATATGTATATTTTTGGTTTTCCATAACTTAATAAATTTTGTGTGAGGTTGAATCAAGTAAAATAAAAAACAATAAAGTACTTTTAAAATGGAATTTCAGAGGCTTTTTAAAAGTCAAAATTAGGCAGTCAGGCCAAAAAGCTTGCCATCATATTTAACCTACCATATATTTAGATTTCTCAAAATTATTCCATTATCCTGCTCCTGAAAACACACTAATATTCCTGAACTGCGATAAAATGGCCCTCCTTACTCAGCTCTGACTGTTCTATAGGCAAGGTAGCATGCCATTTTTACCAAGAGGGCTTTGTAAGCATTGGTTTTAAGAGCCAGTTATTTTTCCCAGTACCTGGGATTCATTTCACGACCTCACGCTTACCAGGAAGGCACTTGTACTGCTGAGCTAAACCCCTGGCCTTGGTTTTATAAAGTGAACTATAGTTCCTTAAAACTATCTGGTCCCATCTGATTCTATGTATAGAATTCTGAAAGAGGATATTCTAGTCAAAGCTTTGATTGTATAATAAGTTTTCTTACCCATGTCTATTGATAAGGAGGAAAGATAACTATATTGCATTGAAAATAAGTGTATTCAGTAAGAGTCTCTGAATTTTAGAAAGGTCAGGCAGGAATGAAAGGTAAACAGCCCAGGGATAGTGGTGCATGCCTGTAATCTCAGTACTCTGGGAGGTTGAAGCAGGAAGGTTTCAAGTTTGTACACAGCCTAGACAACTTACTGACTTAGCAAGACCCTGTCTCAATACAAGAAAATGAGTAAATAAATGAAGGACTAGAATGCGGTTCAAATGCGGTTCAGTGGAAAGGCTTTGCTTTCACTGTCCACTACTACACACACAATGAAAAAAAGACATTGGTCCTTTCTGCTTATAAATTCAAAATCTACTTATTTGGCCATCTTTGACTTTTTCTATTGTAAAAGCAAGATACTTGAGAGCAAATAATTCATAACTAACAGAGATTTATTTGGCCTATGGTTGTAGAAGCTGCAAGGTTCACAAGGATGCTATGTCATACCATGGTGGAGGCACTATATGGCAAGGGAGTCACTTTTCTAATAAGTTCACTCACATTATTTCATTTATGAGAGCAGAGCCCTTATGACCTGATCACCTTTCTAAAGTGCCATTTCTCAGTGCTGTTATATTGGGGATTAAGTTTCCAATAAATGAACTTTGGAGACCACGTTCAAGCCATAGCATTGACAGCTTTCATGTAGCTCAGCATATCAAGTAAATTTATTTTTAGTATTTCTCTTCTTGTACAGTTAAAAAAAAATAACCTTGAATGTTTCAAGTCATTTTACCAAGATTTCATGTAGGATTTGACTTGGAGAAAACAAAATATTGCAGGTTGTAAAAATTGTAAAAAAAATTTGAATACTTGGCTAAATAGGATCATGGGGCTGTAAAATAATTCATGGCTACCCACTTAAAGTGATGACAAAATATTTCAGGAATATATGTATAGGAAGTTATCTAACTAAAATCCTTTTAGCTTTTGCAAAAGTGAAATGATTGTTTTCTTAACTAATCAAGAACATGAGAAATATCAATTTAAAAGAAGAGAAATTATTCTGGTAAGACACAGACTGTTCCTTGACAGATTACTCCAAAGGTAAACAATATACAAAAAAATAAAAAATCATAATTTTTACAATCTCTTATTAAATTTCAACTACTGTAATAGAGGATATGAATATAGTTAATTGGCATACTCATTTTTCTGTATATATTAAGACATCATATTGTACACCTTAAGTATAGATAATTCTAACTAAAAATCAGGCTACTAATCCAAGGAAATTTCATTTTCACAAAGAGAAAATTTAACTCCTTTCTCATGAATATACTGTTGATACTGCAGCTTATTTTTAAAAGTTTAAAAATAAATCCATAGCATGTAGTGCCTATGTGATACAAGGAGGAGTTTTTTTTAACCTAGCATATCCTAGATACTTTGTGTATTTTGCAGCCAAAGTTGTTTCCCCTTACCTTTTTTGTTTCTAAGAGTTTTATTTACATACACTGATTATAACTTTTTACTTTGATGACTCATTGTACAATAGGAAACTATCATATATGAACCTTTGTGACATACTAGCAAAGGTTATCAATGAGTGTTCATATAATCTACTCAATATGGGGGCTAAAAGTTCTCAACAATATTTGCAGAGTAAACTCTTTAGATTTGCTTTTGCCTTGACATGTAATCATATGGAGGGCTGATGTTTGGATGACTGAATGAGGAGGTACACAATGGCCATCCCGTGTCTACAAAGCTTGTCTGAGTGTATAACATAACTTGTTTATTTGCAGTTGGCATTATCAGTCTCTGGTAGCTGTTTTTGGTGTTCCTGAGTGTCTTCTGAGCCACCTGTAAGGGCAGGGTCATAACACTTGAGAAATGATAGGGAGCTAAAGGACTTAAGTAGGAAGAGAACTGTTTGGCAAAGATGGACAGAGGGTATAGAGAAAGAATTTAAAGAGGGGTACAGTGTTGAATTTGAAGAAGCTGAAGGAATATCCAACCAAGGTGGTAAAAGGAGGAAGGAGGAGAAGAGGTGATAAAAAGAGAAAAGTCTGATGGGCCAGACTAAGCAGGCCATTAAATTAAATTGTCACAAAACTGCAAATTATCTTTACCAAATTCATTACTAATGAGGAGAGCAGAGCCAATGCCATAGTGATGGAACTTGTGGTTCATAGGAATCTAGAGAAGAATCAAATGAGAGAATTTTCTAGAGTGAAATGAAGGACCAATGTAAAAACAACAAGGAAAAGAAAAGCATGATCTCTACAGGAAAAGAGTTGTAAATAACAAAGGGCTGAAGTTTAGTCAAATGAGATCTCAATTAGTACTCCCCATGTTCTAAGCCAATGTGACCTAATAAAGACACCTGAAACTCTACTGAGTCTCAAGAATATGCTCAGAATCTTCAGACTCAAACTGTGTCCTTCGCACGTTCCTCTGGAACTATCGAGGCAAAGCAGAACATGGAAGAGTTCGTCTAGAGCACTGAATAAGAAGTTGGACTCATCAACAGATTCCTAATCAGTCAGTCTATAGTATTGTCAGTGCTCAAAAACTTGGGTCTTTAGAGTTTAATGTCAACTCATTCACATCGAAATGAAGTAATTTCCACTCAAACAGCTTCTCCTTTTAGATAGATGTCTATGAGCTCAAGTTAAAATGGAAAAGGTGTCTTATTTCATTTAGTTTTTATTTTTAAGGAGTAGTGTTGGGGAAGGGAAGAACAGACGAGAGAATTACCTTCTTGTTTTGGATGTTTTTCCTAGAAAAAGTTTTAATGCTTTAATTGGAGAATAAAATGAGTATGCCATTGAAATGTGTTATGAAAAATAACAGGTAAAAGTTACTGGACAAAAAGGCAAATTATCCTCATTTTCTATGCAACTAGATGGAGATTTATTGAATGTTAAAAACTTGCCTGAGTTCTTCCTACAGTATAATTCTGGCCCCTATGAAACCTGGAAGATTGTTGAAATTTGTGAATAACTCTATATTTAGTTGATCCAGATATTCACTTTTCCATATGAACACTGGGTATCATAATCTTTCTTACATTTCATTCTTTTCATTTTCCATCTACCTTGATAACCATCACTGAGGTGAAGTAGTATGATAATGGAGAGAAAAACAAAAGAATCAAGTTTAAATCACCTCTCTGACATTCATTGACTTTAACCTGACTGTCTTTTTATTGAAATGAAAAATGGCATCAATTTTTTTGGATCTCTATTGGATCAAGACAAAACTAAGTTGGGAACACATTTCTTAAGGCATAGAATAAAAGATAGCAAAAGGAACCTTTCTTTGTAGGAGCAATTTTGGTAACAGCCCTAAGGAGAAAAATTAAGTTCTCACAATACCCCCACTTGCAAAAGGAAGCCAGCAAGTTGCTACCAGAAAGTCAATCCAAGAAAGATAGCAGATGGCTGTGAGTTTTTCATCATTCACCAACCCAGCTTGCCCATGTGAGAAGACTATAAACTTGAAAAGAATGTCTTTAATTGAGACTTCCTGAAACAGATAATTCAAATAAGACTAATAATTTATAGCCCAAGAGAAACTATTATGGCTTTTACTGTTTTGTTGCTCATGGGGGAGGTAAGAGTGATTTTGCTTTTCCCAGCCAATCTAAGGTGGAGGGTTCCAAAATGAGCCTCTATTATGTTTGGTATTCAGACCATTATATTTGCAGAACTCTAAAAATAGTTTAGAAAACTAAATATCATCTTCTTCATTTTAAAGGTGATATCTATTTTCCACCCCTGGAATACTATGAATATTGACATTTAAAAGGTGATATGTTACTCTTTTGAATGTATCCAGTAGAATCCAAATACCACAGTGATATAATGCCCACCATTATTGACTTACAATACATGAAAATCCTATCTTTAAAAAAATAAAATTTTTGTAACATGCCCTTTTCTTCTTTAAGTTATATTAAATTCCACTTCCCCCAAAGAATTCTATCCTAATGTAATATATATTTATAGTCTTTTATTAACCAATCTACCGTACTTATGTATGTCAATTATATCTACATGCAATTATATTGAATTTTTAAAAACGAATTCCTATAATCATGTCTATTTAGATTGAGTTATACTTACAATTACTAGTAACAAATATACTTATTAATAACCACATAACCCACATACTGTACGTGTTGAGCTTTTGACAAGTAATTATTAAATATACCTTGGGAATTTTTATTGGAGTCAATGTATTAAATGGATGGACAGACATGTGATTGACAGTTCCTTGATTACAAATGATTTCAGGGGCTGGGGTGCAATTCAGTGACAAAGTGCTTGCCTAGCATGTGTAAGGCTGAGGGTTCAAGGCCTGGCACTGAAAAAAAAATCAGTCGCCAATATGTTGAGTTGTAATTTTATTTGGCATAAATATTTCTTGGATACTGTAACCATGAGGGTAAATCAAAGATGTGCTTTTATTTAGTAAAATTGCTAAAGGACTATTATTGGTAAAAAAAAATGGCATGACATATATACCACAAGGCCAAACCCAATCAAATCTCTCATAGAGACCGTGAATCTGGAAACTGATTCAGTTGCCACATATGTCTGGGAAAGTTTGCATGTATTGCCAAAGCATACTGTAATAAAGCGTCTCACTTTAGGAAAGATGTACATTCTATGGGAAGGAAAGAAAGACAGCTGGGTTCTTGGCTGGACATTTGTTATACTGCCAAAAAGGCATCGAGTTTATCAGAGTCCATGCCATAAGTCATTGCAGTCTACTCACTCCAGCAGTAACTTATCACTGTTGAGCCACACTAAATTTTTTAATGTCTAAAATCTCCCATCATGTTTCACATGTGCTGCTTCAAGGTGACATTCCTGCTGTCCTGCCCTTGTGCCATCTGCCCTTGTGCCATCTGCCTTTGTGCCATCGTTTTGTTTTTGTTTTTTTTTTAGTTAAATGCAGGACTCTCACCCCCTTCCCCTGCTTTACGCAAGTACATGTCCTGAGGGCCCTTAACCACAGAGTCAGTGGATTCCATTTTCTGAGGCAGCCTGACAAGGCTAAGAGCAGCCACCACCAAACGCAAACATATTTGTACATAATTCCAGCCAACCTCTCCAAGTAAACTAGTGACATTTCTATTCAGCTAAGAAACTATTTATGTTTGACTACAACTTCATCCTATGTTAAGATTACTCTGAACTCTCAGTTTGATTGCAACTGAATTAACATATAATCAGTGTACTAAATATGTTCAGTATAGACACACTTGCATTACCATACAGTAACCACGTTTAAAGGATATCATAATGGCGGAAAAGAATGCTACTTAGCCTCTTTGCTACACTCTTTACTGATTTCCTCTTGCTACACTCTTTACTGATTTTCTCTGCTGGGTTATTTTTTAGATCACTCTTCCTAAAGTATAGTCCCTAGAGCAGCAGCATGAGCAGCATCCACAAGGTTGGTAGAAATGCACATCTTTCAGTTTCTCCATACATGCCCTAAATCCAAATCCATGAAGTTGAAGCTTAGGAATCTGTTTTAACAAACTATCTAGAAGATATTTTCACTTGAGAGGCTTTAGTCTAGGAACAGTGTCCAAGAAGATATGAGGTCTAAACTAGATAGATGGTCTTCAAAGGATGCACAGTGATTCATACAGTGAAATGTGCAAGTGGGAATGGGAAAGAATTACAGAGAAAAGAGGCAACAAAATCAAAGATAGGGAGGTGATTAGTGGCCTTAAATATGGAAAGGAAGACAAATTTGGTGATATTGAAATGTAGCCTGGTTTTGGAGAGATTTAGACACCATGTTATATTTGAGAGAAATGAAGACCATTAAAAGACACTACTGGCAAACCCTCAGATTTTAGGTGTAAAGGATCAAAGGCAGACAGAGTAGTCAGGAAGTTCTTGTGGTAGCTAAGGAACTATATGGTCCTGGATTAGGACTTTAGCAGTACTGTACAGATGAAACAGAAGAGATCACTTTGAAAACTGCTTTTTGAATTCTTGGTGGTGACCCATTGATGAGTTATGAAATCAGTTTTATTGGTAAAATGAAATAGAACATGATAGTGTAGGGAATAGTAGTATATAGTACAAATGATTACTTTTATATCTACATTTTTATTTCTACTTTGAAGATAATCTAATAGTCTTACATAAAGTGAATTAATTAGTACTCTTATCAGTGAGATCATACTAGGTTAATTATTCCTAAATTGGAAGCTAATTCACCCCTCTATAGCAAATATTAAAAAGTATAACTTGTTTTATTTATTAATTGAATACATAATATTTCCTGTGTAACAATTTTTTTTAAATTAAAAGGCATCAATACTTTTCTTGTATCTCTGTTTTTGAGCTACCTAATTTCTCTCCCCATACTCTGCTGAGCCTAGCAGTTTCCTGGTTTAGATTTCCAAGGATGGAATATGTGTGTGTTTCTGTACATGTGTGTGTGTGTTTATTCATTCTCTTCCTGTCCTCTTTTTAAAAAGTTAAAATACTATAAATAATTCCTAAACTGTGCTTCTATTTTCCTTATTAGTACTTTAAACAATTTCTTTTCTGTAAGGATTACACATTATTTCTTTCTGTGGTTGTATAAATTTTATTTAACCAGCACTTGAATTAATGAATATTATTTTCAATTTTCGCTACTAATAAAATCTGACAATAACAACTTTCTACATATTGCATTTCACACATTGCAAGAATACCTATAGGATAAGTTCATAGTATTAGAATGATCAGTCAAAATGACTTTCATCCTCTTAGGAAACATGCCCAAATTGTTGTTCATAGAATATTCTCATCAGTAGTACAAAGGTTTTGCACCCCACTAACAAAGCTTTGTCTACTCAATGTGTTATCAACCTTTTTGATTTGCTAAGAAAAAAATATATCTCCCTGCCTTTTAAATTTGCATTCAATTTTTTTCTTGAGTAGGGTAAACTTTTTTCACGTGTTTCAGAATCATTTTTAATTCCCTTCCTAGGTACTCTTTGCTTCATTCTCTACCAGTTTTTTCTACTGGGTCGTTGGTCTTATTCCTACTGAGATGACTACAGTGCTCCACATGGAATAAAAACATAGTTTTCTACAAACAAAGGCTTTAATGAATGTTCGTTATGACAAATAGACTCGAATTTTAAGATTGTAACCTGAAAATATAAAACCTAACCTTTAAATTGTATAGGAATTATTTTTTGCCCTTCTGAGCAAACCATCCTGGACAGAAATTCAGTGTGTTGACAAATTATAGAATAATTATAGATTTGAAAATTTGGACTGATGTGTAAATATCTGTTTTCTTTTTCTTATCTATTTAGCAACATATAGTGGCTAGAACAGGGTTTGTTTTTGCAAAGGCCATGTGTCAACTGGCTAAGATTCTTTCAGAATTCATTAACTGAAAAAAGCTTATGGCTTCACCCTGCATTTCATTTTCCAGCCAAGTCTGAAATAACTATTTGGAAGCTTTTAATTTTATTCTCACACCTTGTTTTTCCTTACGAAAATTAAAACTTCACTTTCTCAATTTTCAGGAAGACCCATAGTGGTTTGCCATTTGGCTTGCCAGTTTTATTAGTATCCTGAGATGTAATTTATCTAGATCAAGGGAGTTAATTCTGAGCAGCTGGGGGCCTTCTAATCTCTTTACTCATCTTGGACACTAGTTCCATCTTATTACTATTTGTTCTGTTCTTTGCAGTTAGAATATCACTCCTCTTGACATACAAGGAACAGTCCCAATGGAAATTTAAATGTCCCCATTTTTAATTTTTTCACATCACTATTGTGCCATATTCTCATAAATAGATCTATCCCAGTCTGGATTATACTCTTGCTGCCAGATCTTCCTTAAATATTCATTTTATCACCCTAAAACTTTTTATACTTTCATGATATCATGCTTTTACTGCACAGTAGAGTTTTAAATTCTTACTTAGCAGTCTTCCACCACGCCATTAAAAGCAAATGTAGATAATGATACTTCAGAGGCAATTATGTAGAAACAGCAGAAGCATTATTTTTAATGTACACTAAAGAAATCTCTGCCCTACACATGGATGCCATCTCTTTCTGAGTATGTGTGGAGGAGAAAGATGGGAACATTTCAAAAAATTTTCTAACTACTTCTGTTAAGTAGATGAATGTATTGCCCAAGGGGTGGCTTTGCTTTGCAGACTGCAGGGTAGTTTTATTAGGAAGGTTTTGAGCTTGTAAGATGCCGCCCTTGGTGGCATTGAGTATTGGTGTAAAATAGCAGGCTGGGACTTCATATACATTGGAAAATGCTATACACTTGCAATTTGCAATATTCAAGACAGTAGAAATTTTTATTCAAAAATTTTAAAAAATTAAGCTGCCTTTCATGATTGTCTGTCTCATGGCTTTATCCATGATTCTGTTTATTCATAAAGCTGTATCATTGAAAGATAAATATTACATTTTTAATTAAAGGAAAGAATTAAAATTAGAGTCTAAAATTCAGAATTAAGATTCCCTAGTCTATTATATATTATGCAGAGCCATGTTATTCAGTCTTTAATGTGCATATTAAAAGCTAAGGCCATTAAGTGTAGTTCTTTGGTGACCTTGATGCAGTTGGTTTGAGAAACCACAAATGGGAAACAGGGTTATGATTATCTAAGCATGCAAATAGTCATGCCTATATTAAATATGGAGGTGTACTTATATGGATATGTCTCAGTGTCAAATATTCAATCCCGTAAGGCAGATTCTCTATTTTTCAGGCATATTCTCTGTTCTGTAGTGATTCTCACAAGCCCTTCCCTGTATTGGATAGTGAGAGAACATTGCTTCACTCCGAAACAATACTTTTACCAATCTTTCTGAATTGATATCTCTTGGATAAAGGCTGGCATTTCAGGTTTCCTTGCTCTCCTCCTGCTCTTCTCCAATAGTTACTGAGTTGACAAATGAGAGGAAAGTACATGAAATATTAGACTTAATGCTCTCATACAGGTCCTTCTACTGTACTCTCCTCTGATTCTCTGATCTCTGCAACACTACACTTTGTAAGCCTGCTGAGTGCCTGTCCTGATCACCACAAAGCTGTAAACCTGTATATTTGTTAGGAAATTCTGTGCTCTGTGCACTAAGCTCTATTGGTTACTGAAGGGCTTTTTAAATCTGGAAGTTACCACTGAAGAGCACTTAAAATTCTAAATACATAATTATGACACCTCTAAAAGTAAGCATGACTATCATTATGGGTAAGAATGTCTGCCAAGAAGTTACAGCTACATAAAGACACTCATTACATTATTTCATGTTGGTAGGTGGGCGGTGGACTTGGGGCTTATAGGAAGAACATCCTGGGCTGTGGGAAAAAACAAAAACAAGAGAAGTTATGGCTGTAACTTAGCAACTTTTTTTCTAAAAGGGAGGAAAATACATACATGTAAATCATTTATAAAATATCTAAACATACTTTGCATATAAATCATTTGATGTTAAAAAGAATACTCTAAGAAGTATTTGTTGTAATTTTACTATTCAGTTGCCATTTTGAGAACTTACATCAAATTAAACTTTCACTCACATTTCAAAGTTAAAAATTATCAAAATAATGAGTGAAATTTAAAGATAAAAATACACAATAAAACACTAAAGCATTCTGAAGAAAGTTTTAAGGACTACTTGATATATTGAAATTCAGAATAAGCTTACATTTTATTAATGTGAAAATATAGCATAAAGTCACATAATTCTTTTCAATAAAGATAACCACACTTGTAGCCCAAATTTACACCTTTGAAATACCATGGTGAAATCTCCTCTTCAATATGCCATCTGTACCCTGACACTTCACTTATTTTCTATGTTATAGAACAGTACATTATTAATCTAATTAACAAGTACAATTCTGTTATATAAGTACTCCTCGCATTTAATAGGCAAAATTAGTTGATGTTGCTATTTTTTTGACAGATGTAGTTGACTTAAAAATAATCTTTATAGTACAAATACTTCTAAATTGCCATATATCTACTGTTTCCTTATTTGTAACTTTCAATTTTATTGACTCTCATTTGAGTCCTAATATTAGTGTGAATGGACACACATATTCACATCCTGGAATTATGTATGGATATAATTATGTATAGTATATAATTATATTTTATATATCACATATATATAATAAATGGAAATATCCATATCATAAAGGATACCAAGCTCTTAAATATACAGCTGATATATATTTTGAAAAAGTAACATCCTAGTAGAAAGTTAACTACTTAAATTATTACCTAGTATAAATGCATTTAACTTGCTCTGTAATTCTAAAACAATACATATAAAAGGTAGAGCTTGTATATTTAGTATACCTGGAGCGATGGTTTCCAACTTCTGAACATCTCAGTACCTCCTCTAGACATAATGAATATTCAGCAATTACTAATTAGAAGAAGGCATAAAGGGCACAGTTAATAAAAGCAGCCATAATTACTTAAGTTGGACTATTTTAATAAAAGTTTTAATTTGAAGGTTAAATATTTCAAAATGTATTTTTAGTAATAATTGATTTTGGCAGTCATTGAAATGAGATTGATGTTCTTGAAATTAAAAATTCTGTTAAGCATTCAGAATGCAAAGTTTTGTTACCCAAGAATATGTAAGATGCAACTAAAATTCTATTTGTTGACCCATGAATTTAGAAAGTCATGTGTGCGTACTTTTAATTTTTGAGATTTTTATATGAAATCTTGTGAGTAACAATGGAGAATACGTGGATAGATGGGCATCTCTGTCTTTTAAATGACTCGGTGAAAGAGGTGATAAGAAACAAAATTAATAATTCATGGAAACCTTCATTACAATATATCATCTAGTATTAGCATAGTAATAAGTGTTAGTGATTTACATAATTGGATAATACAAAGTTTTATGCACATTATACACACATATACACTATTATGCTTCACCCAAAACTAAACAGATTTGGACATTGTACTGTATATATGCCATTATAGATGAAGTCAGGTTTGTTTAAAACAGCGTTGTTATTTTATTTTTTAAACATCTCCAATAAGTTATGAATAGAGGCATTAATTTAGTAATGACTGGGTTAAATAGAATTATGGAGACCATAAAAATAAGAACATAGATTTTAAATGGCTTTAGAAGAGAGGTAGGAGTATGATTATTCTCAATTTTAATAGGAATAAAACAATCAGATTAACCATGAATTATCACTTAGGGTTTTTTTCAGTCTTTTACTGAGGTAAACATTGCTAAAAGAACATTCTTTGTTCCTACTTTCCAAAATAGATCCTCCATTTGCTCCTTATTTGCCCTTTGGGTTTTTCACACAAGAGAAACAATGAGATATTTCAATATGTGTGACTGATTTATTTCACTTAAAATTATGTTCTCAAGGTGCATTCATTTACCAGAAGATAAGGAGGAGAATAGGAATTTTTAAAAAGTGGGAAAACAATAGAAACAAAGTTTTGTAAATAGGGAGAGGAATGAGGTTTGAAGGGAAGGAATGACGATGGGAAGAAAAAAGAATTAAGATACACTATATACAGGTATGAACTCCCGATGACAAATGTGATCAGTATGTCCAAAATGTACCAATAAATTTTAATTTAAAAAATATATTTGGAGAGTAATGGTGCCAAAATGAACATTTTTGAAGCTCTTTTCATATATAGCCACATCAGACTACCTAGATGTGTATTGCTGATTCATTATAGTTTCCACATCTTGAATTTTAATACATATTCTATATTGCTTTCACAGACAGCAGTAGGAAATTATGTTAATTTGCTATCTTAATTTTAGTGTCTCTGGTTGAACAGATTTTCATATGTGAGGGACACACAGATTATTTTTTTGTGAGTTGACTTAACATGCTCCAATTTTCTGTTGGACTGTTTACTTTTCTATAATATAGGTCAAATGAACTACTGGTTATATGCATCTAAAATTCTGTTCCATAATTCCTTCTCCAAAACTTTATCACTGACTTTTCAGGAGATGAGTGAAAAATGGTGTTTTTGCTGAAGACACTGAAATCAAATTAAGTATGGCAGGCTAGATGAAGACCTAGTATCCAAGATGAAACTTGTATGTTAAGTGAACCAAAGAAGGGGGATTATTCTGTCATATATTTTTTCCTTGATTTTGAAAACTCTTTTTATTTCCTTTGTTCCCTGTACATGTTTAAAAAAGGCTATTCATGAGAGGAATCTGAGAGACTTTTAAATATGACTTTAATTCAGATCCCCAATTTGATGGCATTAGTTTGTAAGCTATAGAATAATTTAGAAACAGTTGTTTTAGATAGTGACTATAATTTAAGTATGGCACCTAATAGTAAAAAACAAAACATCTTTAATTTTGTTTGAAATGTGTGTCCATCATGATGCAAAAATTGAATTGCTCTTTTGCTTACTTTTAATAAAAATTAGCATTCTACTGCTTAATGTTTAAAGAGAAACATCTCTTGTTTAGACACAGCCAATTTTGCATAAATATTGTCTGTCAAAACTGCAAGAAATATGTCCGATTACCATGTGTATAATAACTTAGAGATATAGATTGTACATTAATTTAAAATAATGCAAATATTACAGGCCATTGTTGAGATATGTCAACATTCCTTTCTGTTATGTATATCTCTCTATTTCACTGAATGAATTGTGTTTCCTAATCCCTTTAGGATATTTAAATCCAGAACAATTTAACTAATGATTGAAAATATGTAATTATGGGTAAAGTTCATCAGGACTACATTCTAATCAATTTTGAGACTCATTATGTGTTTAGTAGTACCATATTTGAAAGAATATATTAACAGATGATATTGCACAGAATGTTGTTTATAAGAAAAAGGAAGGAAAAGTATTCACTTTGTCATATGAAAATATAGATCACATATAGACATTTCTTTAATTAGTTCACTCACATAATCAATAATGCAGTGATTCTCAATCATGGATGGCTTCATCTGCTGGGGTAATTAGGCAATTCCTGGGAAGTTTCTGTTGGCACACAAGAGGGAAGAGGAAATACCACTGGCATCTTGTTAGTGGTGACTAGACATGCTGTAAAACATACTGTGCCTCACAGCTCAACCCTTACAGAAAAGAAAGTCCCAGCCTGAAGTGGCAGAAAGTCTGAGATGGATAAATTCTGACTGAAAGTAAAATTACATGCTAAACAAAACTGTTCAGATTCTATTCTATGAGATTCATCAAATAAAATCGAATTTTATATTGGTACCATGTTTAAATGAGTTCTTAGAACTTATAGTACAGTTATCATGCAGGATTAACATCAGACAGATCATGAATCAAATCTCTGAGATCCACCCCTTGCCATTTTGTGTCTTAGGTGAATTTTCTAACCTTCTGTGACTGTATTTTTTTAACTTGAAAAATGATAGCACCACTTGCTGAAAGGTTCTGTAGTAGAGATTGAGTAAGATTAATTGAAATGATTTATGCTAAGTAGATAGCCAAATGTTTGCATTTAGTAAGTTTTCAATAAGTGGTAGCAGTTAATAATACTTTGCATATACTAAATCATTTTATCCTGACCTAGTATGGAAAGCCTGGTCACATACCATATTTCATTATTTCTCAGCCACCATTGATTTGAGTATGCACCATTATTTTATTTGTCATTAACAAAGAAGTGCTGCCAATTAAACTATGACACACCATCAATTATAAAATGCATTGCAATTTCAGAGCAGTTGATCTATGAAAATAAAATGTGAATCTTATAATTGATTACTATAAAACCGATAAGGAAGTTTCCTTTTCTTAGGTACAACTGAACAAATCTACCAGTGACCACATGCACCATCAAATACACTTAGAAATAAGAGTACAGCTTATAAGTAAGAGCAGTATTAAGTATCGCTTTTTAGCAGAATTATAATTCACAGCACTCTGCAGCTTCTGTAGTCATCTAAAAGCTACTTACTTGTAGCACCTACCTGCTCCCAGATGGCAGCTCAGATGAGAAAATAGGAGATTCACACAGAGAAGATACAGTGTGAACCCTGGGATGAAACCCAGGGTTCATTATGTACCCCAGGATTCAAAGTCTTAGGCCATAGGTAGAATTTTCCAAGGTGCACAAAAAAGACATGCTCACTTACAAAAGTTGCTGCACATGGGGAACCACTATAAATATGTTTTTCTTTTGGACATTTATACTTCATACCTCATAGAACACTTAAGCAAGGTGGAATTTACCTATCAGGGTCATTTTAAAAGTAAGGATGCCCACTAGTATATTTTACATTCCAACTTTATCAGTTTTGCAGAGAGACTAAATCTAGAAAATTAATCAAAGCTCATATGTTTGAACATTCCAGAATCATTCTTGCCAGAGGGCTATTTGCTCTCTCCTACCCATCAGTCATTTCCTTCTGAGATATCTGCTTTAGTCATTTCCTCACTTCCTCTAGATCTTTATCAAAATTTTACCTCCCCAATGAGGTAAGTATGTTAAGCATTTACTCACAATAGTATTTATCTTTTAATTCATTTTATAATTAAAAATACTGAAACTCAATAGAGTTAAGTGGATTGCTCTAACTCATGAAGCCCAGAACTCAAATTTTTTATCTCTAGTCTGATTATTTACAACCATACTATAGTATCACAAATCAGGAGTCAGCAAACTATGATCTGTGGACCATATTCAGCCCTCCACCTTTTAAAATTTTATTGGAACACAGTCACTTGCCTATGTGTTGTCTCTGGCTATGTTCATACAATTCTCAAAGCCTAGAAATTTGATGTCCAGTTCTTTATAAAAATTTTTGCTGATCATTACTCTCAAGTAAAATTATGAATTGTTTATAGCTAAAAATCTATGTAAGGAGATAAAAAGAAAAATGTTTCTAATGTATTATCATTAAACATACTCACCCATCTATATAATTTTCATTGATAACAAATCTACATATTTATGGAGTTGTTATGGTTTATGTCTAGATGCCCCCTCAAAGCCTCATGAGCCCATAGATAAGGCATTGGGAGGTGGTTAGAACATGGGGAGCACTAAACTCATCAGTGTATTAGCCCACTGATGAGTTTATAGGTAAATGTGAGGTTGGCAGATGGTCAAAGGAGGTAGGTAGCTGGAACTGTGAACTGCTCCTCTTCTCACTCTCTGCTTCCCCATTAAAATTTTCAAAGCAGCTCTCCTTAGCTCTTCTACACCATAAGCCTGTGCCTTTCCATTCTACATTGAAGTCAGCTGACTGTGGACTGAAATGTGAATCAATATAAACCTCTCTTCTTTTAAATTGTAGGTACTGGGTATCATGACTAGTGACTAAGACAGGGGTATGATGCAGTATTTTGATGTATCTTTATGTTTTAGAGTGACTATGTACCTAAACATTTGCCTGAATTAATGGCTGGCATTGTTTTTGCTTAAGAGGGGCCAGATGGCATATATTTTAGTCTATAGTTGAGGCCTTGTGGGCTATAAAGTCTCTTTTGCAAATTCTCAGTTCATACCATAATTGCAACCTAGATCACTATTCATCAACAAAGGCTCAAGAAGGTAGTGGTAATTGAGGACCAGTAGTTTAAATGAATGCACTATAAGCCATGTCACATACTGCTATTAAAACAAGTTGCAATTTTGACTTGCATTTAAGGAATATATGTACAAAGGTTTTCACAATAAGGGCTTAACAAGCCCAAAGCCAAAAGAAGGGAGGAAATTACTGTGAATTTCAAACCAAGAATGACCCAAAGAGATAAAGGTCACTACAAACTAGTTAGGGGAAAACTTCAAGAGGAAGAGATAACAATCTTAAATATATATGCACCAAATTCCAGAGCACCCAGCTATATAAATCAAATGCTAACATAAATAAAAAATCAAATAAGCAATAATACAATTATAACAGGAGACTTTAACACACCACTGACACAAAGGGACAGATCAACTAGACAGAAAATCAGCAAAGACATAACAGAACTGAATCACACCTGTGAACAAATGGACTTGATAGATGTAAACAGAGTGTTCCATGCAACAACATCAGAATATACCTTCTTCTCAGCAGTACATGGGACATTCTCTAAAATAGACCATATACTAGCCCACAGAACATGTTTAAGTAAATATAAAAGAATTGAAATTATCCCATGCATGTTATCAGATCATAGTGCTGTGAAACTAGAAATTAATGATAAAAGAAATTGCAAAAAACTAACAAACACATGGAAACTGAATAATACACTCTTGTGCAATCAGTGGGTCACAGAGGAAATTAAAGAAGAAATTAAACAATATCTACAAGTAAATGAAAATACAGACACAACTAACCGGATTTTGTGGGATGCAATGAAAGCAGTCCTAAGAGGAAAATGTATTGCATTGAGTTCCCACATCAGGAAGACAGAATGAACACAAATAAACAACCTGATGCTACAACTCAAACACCTAGGAAAAAAAGAATAAGCCAAGCCAAAAGTCAAAAGAAGGGAGGAAATTATAAAGATGAGAGCAGCAATTAATGCAATAGAGACTAAGAAAACAGTAAAAAAGATCAATGAATCAGAGTTGGTTCTTTGAAAGAATAAATAAAATTGATGAGCCCTTGGCCAACCTTATTAAAAAAAGGAAAGAAAAAACTCAAATTCATGCAATAAGAAATGAAAAAGGTGAAATTATTACAGACTCAGTGGAAATACAGAAGATCATCAACACCTATTTTGAAAACCTCTAATCTCATAGGTTCGATAACACTGAAGAAATAGACATATTCCTAGATACATATGAACTACCAAAGCTGGATCAGGAAGATGTAAAACTGCTGAATAACCCAATTTCTATTACTGAAAATGAAAATGTAATTAAGTCCTTGCCTACAAAGAAGAGTCCAGGCCCAGATGGATTCACTGCAGAATTCTACAAGGAATACAAAGAAGACTTATCTCCAACACTCCTGAAACTCTTCAATGAAATTGAAAGGGAAGCAATTCTTCCTCAGTCATTGCTGGAAGCAAATATCACTCTAGTACCAAAACCAGAGAAAGACCCAACTAAAAAAGAGAACTATAGGCCAACCTCCCTAATGAACATAGATGCAAAAAT
>PVJX010016331.1:0-40573 GCA_004027295.1 Dolichotis patagonum | reverse complement strand
CCCAGATGCCTTGAGGTATTAGACGGGCAGCCAAAGACGGGCAACTTGGACATTTGTGCTACACCACCAGCCACCTAAGACAGGCACAGGACCAACTGCTGTCCTGCAGGACCATGACGGGTAAGGCTCAATCGGGTTCACATATGGAGTCCATGTCCCAAGACAGGCGCCGTCTTCACAAGGCCTGCCATACTCCTGATTTTATAAAATGATAAGGGAGGAGATGTAGGGAGCGGCGTGATAGCCTCACTGCTGCCGCCCCATCCCGCCCTCCTGTGGGCATTTGGTGCGTCTGCCTACATTACCCATGATCCTCTCTGCCTGGCCGGACATGACTGCGACCTATCCGGTCTCTCTACAACATCTCTGCCTGATGATGACAATTTCCTGCCCTCACCCTATATAAACCATGTGCACTTCCTCAATAAACAAGACTTGATTGGAACTGCTCAACTTGTCTCCATCTCTCTTTCCTCTTGCCCTGCCCCCCATCCCCGTTCCCTCTCCAGGTGAGACCCACGGACTGATGCGCGGGCCGGATCACAGGTTGGCCTTAAACTTACTATGAAGCAGCTCAGGCTCCAGAGTGCTGGGATTACAGGCACGCACCACCAGCCCTAGCTAACATTTTCTTTATCCACTCATCTGTTGATGAAATAAAATCTGCTTCTAAGATTTAGGTATTATAAATTGTTCTGTTATAAACATGAGTATGCATTCATCACTGTAAATGATGTCTTTAAGTATTTAGGGAAGATACCTAGAGAGGAAATAGCTGGGTTGAATAGAATTTCTATTTTTAGGAATTTTTTGAGGAATCTCCATACTGATTTCCCCAGTGGTTGTAAGTTTACATTCCCACTGATAATATTGAAAGGTTCCTTTCTCCTCCACACCCTCACTATCAGTTATTATTTGAATTCTTGATGATAAAGTAGCCATTCTTTCTGGAATAAGATGGAATCTCAGTTAATTTGCATTTCTCTAATGGCCAGGGATGTTGAACAGTTTTCATGTATTCATTGTCTTGAAATATATTGTTTCTGGACCATAGAAAGCCATAATTATAAAACAAAGTCTGGATGGTCTACACTGCACAGGGTCACTGTGTGCTATGAGAAAAGGGCCAATAAAAAATCCAATTAATCAAGTCTAAGCTTCTGAAGCATTTGTAAATATAAGTAAATCAATAAATTAAATGAGAAATTTTTAGAGAAGACATGTTATGGGTGTGTGTAATGCCCATGTTTATTTTTTAGGAATATTTCTATGGATGAATTATTAATTTTTAATTTTAATTTGTGTACTTAACAAGAAAATAAAATATCAATAGAATATTAAATTTTTAGGGCTGGAGATTTAACTCAATGGCAAAACACCTGCCTGGCAAGAGTGAGATCCTGAGTTCAATTCCTGGTACCCCTCAAAAGATTTTTTTTCAATATGTAATAAGTGTGTAGAATAAACAACAACATTTTCAGCATCAACTGTATACCTGTTTACAAGATCTAAAAATTACAGCAGAAATAAATTCCTATGTGAATTACAATGAAAACACAAACAAAACTCTACCACAGAAATAATCTTTGCCTCAGTTATCACTCCAAAAGCAGTCTTCACACATGACAACAGCATACTCCATACACAAGTCTCACACTGATGGAAAGAGTGCTTGGTTTTCCTTTCCTGTTTAGCAGGCTATACTTGTCACCATTCTTGTCTTTTTGTTTTGTCAGGAGCTTTCTATTACAGTACACAATATGCACTTATCAGGAAAGTAAAATATCAATAAAATTAAATAACAAATATGTAATGACTATTTAGAATAAACATCAACATTTTCTTTTTTTATTCTTTCTCTCTTTTTTTGTGCTAAGGATCAAACTCACAACCTCATGCTTGCCAGGCAGGCACTTATGCCACTGAACTAAATCCCAGGCCCCGATATCAACATTTTCTTTTTTTCTTTTTTTTTTTAATCAGTACCAGGGATCGAACTCGTGACCGTGTGCTTGCAAAGCAGATGCTTATGCCACTGAGCTAAATCCCCTGCATCAACATTTTATACATCAACTATTTGCTTAATAAATCTAAAAAAATAACCACAGGAATTCCTATGTGAACTATAATGAAAATGCAAATAAAAATGTACCACAAAAACTGTACCACAAAAATAGTCTGTATTTCAGTGGTCTTATCTAAGGCAGTTTTCACACATGAGAACAGCATGTTCTTTACACAAGTATTGCTTACACTGATAGCACATGTATTTTGTTTTTCTGTTCTTTGGTAGGACATACTTAACATCTTACTGTCCTTCCTGTTTTCTGAGGAAGTTCTTTTGATGTTTCTTTCAACTGTCTGTTCTCTGGTCTGCTCCAGAACTCTTTTGTGGAGTTCTCCATCCACGTACATATTGTTCTTCCTCTGTTGTAGTAGATCATTTATCACTTCCAATCCCAATCCTCTAAGAAAATTTCTCCATAATATTTTGTGGTTGTTATTTTGTTTGTAAACTATAAAACTATTTATGTCTGACATGTTTAGAATTGAGTAAAACATAACCATTGGCCAATGCTTTGTGTTTTGAGTGACATCATAGCTTCTGTATAATTTGTCAACACCATCTACTTTGTCTTTTTTTTAGTTGTAAAGCATGATCATTTCTGGTTTCATTTCTGTTGAGGATTCACTATCAATCTTTTTTGTTTAGTTTTTTGAGACAGGGTCTCCTATGTAGTTTAGGCTAGGCTGGAACTCATTATGTAACACATGCTGACCTTGAACTCACAGGATTCTCCTGCTTAAATCTCCTGAGTGCTTGGATTACAGGGGTCTACCACCACACCCAGCTGTGCTGTCAATCTTATCATCGTAGTGTAATGTTGACAGTGTCAATACTACTTTGCAATTTTTTACCACATAGGAAGCCAATATTATGTCTGTTAGAGTTTTCTCAAGCAATAGAGAAGCAAAAGTACAAAATAAACAGGTTTATTGAGGTGAGGACGTGGGAAGGAGCACACAACCCATGGCGGCTGGTCTGTCTCCTTAGACCCGAATATGGGGTATGGGACATATGTAGCCTTTGATTGGGGGTGGTGCTTAGGGTGGGCATTGACGACACATGAGGAGCTGATTGGAATTTTCTTCACCTGCACTGGGAAAGGGAAAAGGAAGTTGCAGTAAGGAATGGAGGAAGTGACCTCAGGGTAAACATCCCCGATTTGGCCTTCCACTGCCAGAATGTTCTGTAATTTATTCTAGGGCAAAACTCTTTCAATGTCTTTCTGAAATTAAAAGAGTGTACTGTAATAGAAAATCCCCCCACCCCTAGTATACTTCAGTTTGTTAGTTGCCATGTAATAGTTCCCATTCTGGGTGATGTATAGCTGATCACTATGAAGCACATTGTATAAACCAGTCCCCAATTGGCAAGCCATTCTGCCTCTGTACTTCCTGCTTATCTCATATAAGCCCTAGACCACCAGAGACCAGACTCTGATATTTTAGGAGTGATCCCAATCTGTGCCCATTGACCTAAAATAAATCTGCCTTCAAATCCTGAGTGTCATTTTGGAGTTTCTGCTTGCCATTGCATCTGATGCATCTGCCAGGAAGACTTACCATGCTGACCTCTTTGGTCACTGGTCATGACCTTCTGGAATGGAGCAAAGACCTCTCCAAGTCCCAATAGGAAGGCACACCCTCAAGATTTCTTGATTCCACTTGGAGGTCTGGAGGAGGATTCCTGGATCCCCACTTGAGTGGCTCACATTGGACCCCAAAGGGAGGAGAATGTAATCAGTCTGTCTGCCTGTCTACCTGCCTGATTCTGGTAATACCAGTGGGGGCACACCAGTTATTCAGTCAGTCCTGCTCAGTTCAAGCAGAAGAAAATCTTGATCAACTCTTGTTAAGGTCATCTTCAAGGGAAGGAGAGTTGGAATGTTTAACCTCTGAGTGTCTGCTGAATGACTGAATGAAACAGTGAAGCAATAGGCTGCTCCATCTGTGCATCATGACTGGGAAGCACTGGTTGCAGTAGCTGATTGGGCCCTCACCTGTGGTTAGATGGTAGTCACTGTATGGCATAAGGGAGGCCTCACGCCCTCCTTAGCTAACTCATGCCTAAATCCCCATGAAGGGTGTGACCAGGTGGACATTTGAATATTCTCTCTCTGAAGGCCACCCACCCTTTGTCTGTTGTGCCATCATTCAAGGGTACACAACATACACCATAGGGAGACAGAATGAGGACTAGTTAGTTAAAACTTACAGTCCCTGACTGCAGGGAAAGGGACTTTTATGGAGTTAACAATGAAACCAAATCACTACCTATATCTCAAAGAAAAAAAAGAGGAAAAACAGGCCCATTCTTCCTGAGAATTCTGCCTTGTTGGCACTGTAGTTGCTGACTTCCAGCCAATTGACCTGGTTCTAGCTAGCCATTGCCTGCATTCAGCCACATAGCCCCCCTACCCCAGAGGATGCACTTATCCTGGTCGGATGTCATCATGTAATGCCCACCTGAGATGACTGTCAATCCCTTCTAAATGTTACATTTTGAAGATCTTTGGGGGGGGCAGGTACCAGGAATTGAACTCATGACCTCATGTTTGCCACACAGGCACTTGTGCTACTTTGACTGAGGAAAAGTTGGACTATTACCCCTGACAAATGAATTGCACCCTTTTGGGCCTGAATAGATAGGACAAACCAAGCTATATCAAATTGGACCTCTGAGAGCCCGTGGTCATTGCAAAAGTCAGGAGCAAACTTTCCTGGTAGACAATGGAACAGAACTCTCTGCCTTCAAAAGTTCCCTCTGTCAAAAAGTTACTGTCACCAGGGCAACTGGGACTCTTGCCTCTTATACCTTCTGCCAGGCACAAATTTGCACCCTGAGAGCACATCTCGCAAAACATGAATTCCTGTATAAGCCAATCCCCATACCACTTCTGGGAAGAGACCTCCTCTTCAAGTTAGAATTGATCATCTCCTTTGCACCAAGCAGTCAGCCTTTCTCTCATTTAATCCTGCACTTTCAACTTTGACTGTTCCCTGAGAGGAAAAATGATGCCTGCATCAGCCTGAGACAGACAATAGCAGTCCTAAAGTTCTGAAAATTCTCCTCCCAGAGGTATAGACTAAAGACTTGCCCCTCGGCCTTGCTATCAATCATGCCACCTCACTGCTACCCACATTGCTGCCAGATGTCACAGAAGACACAAACAGGCATCCAACTACACATAATCCCAGACACTGTTAATCACTTTGGGCAAGATCTTCATGCTATCAACAATGCAGCCACAAAGTTGAGAGAAGTCTCCCACTGTTATCAGGGAGGTTCTGACAACAGATTTGGCCATTCTGAGACAGTCTGTTTCTGTCCTTTTGAGCTCTGTCACAATCATCTGAGCAAATAGGATATATTGTCAAACTGCTAAAATAAACCTCTTCTACCTGTAAAGCCAGCTCAAGATCTCTGAGCTGCTAGTGCCACCACAATTGCCCTCTATATACCTTGCCTCAGTCTTCTGCCACCCATAGGCTGCTGTTACACCTGCCTGGACCTAAACTCTGCCTTCAATGGGCTCTTGCCAGCCAGTCTCTCTTTGCAGCTGACTAGGACTCAACCTCCTACAGGTTCAAAAACTTGTTCCCTCTTTTAAAAGCACTTCTGATTAGTGACACTTACAAGCTACATGCTGGAGGGCACAAAACTCTGTTGCAATATCTGGCAGAAACTGGTTACAAGAAAGAAACTCCACAAATTTCTTAGAACTGCTGGCTTCTATCAAATCTGGACCCTTTAGGTCACAAATACAATCATGCTTACTCAGACTGTCAGCCCCTGGGAGCACCCAGTGTCCTACTTGTGCAAATACTTAGAACTGGTTGCACAGGGCTGCCTCCTCCCTTTGCTTTTGTGCTCTAACAGTCACTGTCCTTCTGATCAACAAAGCTGACAACCTCACCATAGACCAAGACCTACCTGTCCAGGTGCCATATGCTGTACTGGGATGAACTGTCCTAAAAATGGACCCTTTGAGAGATGCTGAGTACAGCCTGTTTATGGATGGAAGTAGCTCTATTAGGAATGAAGTCCAACTGGTTTAGATATGTAGTAGTCACCTTGGATAAAACCGTTTTGGCCAAAACTCTCCTGCAGGAATGATCTGCACAGCAAACTGCTTCCTGCTGTTTGGAAACCTGCCACGAACGATGCAAAATAATCTGGTCCAGAGACATAAACCCCCTCCAAGGATCAGACTGACTGGAACATTAATCCAGCCACCAGACCTGCTCCCACCATTTCTTCTGCAAGTTCAAGCTGCAGCACTGGCACCCATAAACCTGCAACCACTCAGGCTCCAGTGTCTGTGTTACTGGCCATGACCTCCTGCATTACAGGTCCCTATTTAAAGATATATAAATAGATTACACAAAAATAAGACATAACCCTACAGAAACAGTTTGTAACCAGTTAAAAGGTCAGCTGTATCTGTAGACATTCCTGCACACACATACAGCCCAGGTACACATTAGCTACCTCTACAAGTTTCAGAAATCCAGCCTTACATCTGCTAAAAAATTTGTCTCACCAGACAGCTCACTGTGAAGAGGTAACTCACTCAAAACCCTTCTCTGGTCACTCTGGACACTGACCAGTCAAGGCACAGCTGAAGCCTGAGGACATCATTCACAGGATTGCTCCATACCTTTTCCCTTTGATTTTCAATACATCAAAGCATCATGTTGTAAGACAGTCTTGAGGAGCTTGCTAGGGCCTATCCCAGGATCACTGACCACTTCTAGCTGGGCCTTGCCTTAGAAGATCACATATAATATACCCAGCAAAGACTTGCTAGGGAAACTAAAAGAGGGAAATGTAACAGAAAATGGCTTCCCCAGCCAGTATACTTCAGTTTGTTAGTTGCCCATGGACTATTTCCTATTCTGGCTCTGGTTGCTGCTGTTTCTTAGAAACGGCTGGTCACTGTGATGTATAGCTGGTCACTATGAAGCATATGGTATAAACCAATCCCCAGCTGACAAGCCATTCTGCCTCTGTACTTCCTGCTTGCTTATCTCATATAAGCCCCAGACCACCAGAGACAAGGTCCTGATATTTTTGGGAGTGATCTCAGTCTGTGCCCATTGATATAAAATAAATCTGACTCCAAATCCTGGGTGTTGTTTTGGTCACTTGCCATTGTTTCTGCTTGCCATTGCAGTACTATTGTCACTATTGTGACCTCACAACATTTTTTCAGGAATCTCCACTGTTCTGGTCAACTGATTTTTTTTTTTTAACAAATTTAATATCAATGGGTAACTTGTGAACCAATTGTCAAATGTGACACTTGGATTACTTTTCTTTTGTCTTTTTGAGACAGGGTCTTGCTATGTGGTTCAGGCTGGCCTTGAACTCACTTTGTAGCCCAGGCTGGTCTTGAACTTGCAATGATCCTCTTGCCTCAGGCTCCTGAGTGCTAGGATTACTGTATTTTTGCACATCTTTATTTGAACTTACAACCTTGCACTTGCCAGGCAAGTGTTGAGGCCACTAAGCTAAATCCCAGGTCCCTGGGTTACTTTTTGAAATAGTGCAACAAGTCTGTTTGCTACATCATACATTTTATTACTGCATGAATAAAGACCTTGGCGAAATCCAAGGGTAAATTTCTAAATTCACGTTGTAAAATGTCTTCACTTCTACCAGGACATGTATTTTTATACTATATATAGAAGGTTTTTTGGCATATGTTTCCAAAACCTTCAACAACCACAAAATGACACAAGTTGTTTATCAATTGTCTTGAGTAAATTGAGACAGTGAATAAACTGCATGACAATTCAAAACAAAACTTTCCAAAAAATGAGCAAATAACAGCCAAATTGTTGGGTTTTTTTCTTTTTTCTTTATTGGCTGTTCTTTTTGTAGGTAATTTTGAAAGAAATCAATTTTTTTTTCTTTTTTTGGTACTGGGGATTGAACTCACAACCTCGTACTACTTGCCAGGCAGGCGTTTATGCCACTGAGCTAAATCCCTAGCAGAAATCAAATTTCTTGAGAGTCATTATTGTTCTAAAAATCTCAATGCCACATCTATAGATCCTTTGGATTCTGACAATTAGAACAATAGTCTTGCTACTAAGGCTTCTGGTTTGGATAGTGAGATGTCATGATAAATATATTTTTGAGTATTACTACTATTGCATATAGAATGTTTTACTTGTATTTAATTATTAATGTATTTCAACACATCTTGTAGCATATCATCTGTAACCAACAATTTCCAACACTGAATCATAATACTAGCATTCTGTCCAATAGGTTTCACTCTGGCAAAAACTTAATAACATTTTCTGACCTAATTCTAATGTTGGACTGTTCAGGTATATGGGACCATTTTGTAGTATTTTGACTGTCAAATATTTATATATGTTACTGTTTTCTTCCTCATTTGAATCAAAGTCTTCATTGTGTACTTCTATACCTGTCATATCTTGCTAACTTCTTTGGTTTACATAATCCAAGTCACCATTGGTAGCTCAATCACCTGATGGCTCACTTTCAACCTCTCTCAAAGTTATAAAAGTGGATTTTTGTGTGACATTGTACTGAATTGGGCTAATTCTATGAGAAAAATCAAAAGAAAGCATATAATAAAAAATTATAAATACACAGAAAGGTAACAGCACATAATGTGGATGAAACTCACCCATCTACACTTTGTATACCTTGCTGTTCATTGTACCGAGGAGGTGAACAAAAAGATTGATTCCTCTATTAACTAGCACAAGTACTGAGATGCACAGCTGGCTACTGTTATGCTAAAGTACACATTTTCATCAGAAAAAAATGGTCGGAGGTACCTACCATGATACCCCTTTAACAGTGAAATAAATAGATTTAGATATAATTTGTATCAAAATTCTTTTCAAGTATAAATAATATCCTTTTCATTAAAAAACTAAATTCTAGATATCGAAGAATGGTATTTTACTTTGATATGATAGTTTATAATTCAATGAATTTGGCTTGTCACACTTGCTGGGCAGGCGCTTATGCCACTGAGCTAAATTCCCAGTCCCTGGTTGTTTAATTTTGAAGCAGTTTCCAAAAAGACTGATGGTATGTTCACTAGCCTAATAAGAAGTCTAAAAGCCTTAACTAATTTGAGTTGTTGGTTACTTAATTTCAAAGTAGTTTACAAAAATTGATAGTATGGTCATCAGCCTGATACATTTAGAAGCCTGGCGTAATGGTGGTGCAGGCCTGTAATCCCAGCACTCAGGAGGCTGAGACAGGAGGATCACTGTCAGTTCAAGGCCAGGTTGACATACACAGCAAGACTCAAAAAACTGGGAAGTGTTAGTGAGATATCTGGGGTGCTGGCAAAGGCAATAAACCAGATATTAGGGTACATGGATGCTTCTTACCCTGCTTCTTACTAGCTCTGTGAACCTGACAGCTCATATCTTGAGTCTGTTTCTTCATTTATAAAATATAGTATCAGGAATTTTTACTTTGTAGATTATTGGAGGATCAAATGAGCTAGTGGGTGAAAATATTTCCAGTTAAAATGTCATGCAAATGCATGGTATTTGTTATTCAGCTAGAGGTCATTTAGTTAACTTAATTTCCATGATACTGGTTAAATACAGAGCATTCTGCAAAATCTTTTCCCTTGCTGCCTTAAATGTTATTTGTATTCACAGTGAGTTCTTCATAAGCTTGTTCTGAAGCCATCAGGATATATGGCTAGCAATTTAATATCAAGAACATTGCTCCTAGAAATGTTGCTGCAAATGCCCAAAGATGTCCTCCATCAAATATGAAAGAGGCTGATAGGTTAAAACTGGCCTGAGATCATCCAGAAGATGAGGACTGGTAATAACAGTGCAATATTATCTGAAAAGGTTAAAAAGGGACTTTCAATCTCCAATTATAAGATTTTTGGAACACATTACATTTTGTCAATCTAATAAAATAAAGTTTAATTTCCCAAAATTTTATTAAAAATGGACTCTGTCATCAGATATCTTATTGCAAAGATGAAATCTCACAATAGAGCAGTAAAGTTTGCCGTAATAACAAGCTTTAAACAAATTTTTTTGTAGTTCTCAAACTTGAGAGGTTTTTGTCATTTTTAAAAAACACTGTTTTCATTTTTCTGTAAGTCATGGCCCAACAGTTTCCCACAATAATTTCTGTTTATTAAAATAACTTTTAAGTTGTTAAGGAAAGGGAGCAGGGGGAGAAGTAGAAGAGATGGTATTCAGATTAAGTCTTTGGAAATTAGGAAAACAATTCCAAGTCTATTTCTTAAAATCTTTATTATTTGGTACTCTTTTGATTTAAAAAATAAAAACCTGGTATTTTTATATAAATCCACAGTTTTCTGTAGTTTGTACCATAAAAGAGTGAAAAATACCCAATCAACCATAGTAGTCTCATTGGCATATCCAACGCTTGCATCACAAGGGGACTTCAAACATATTTTATAATACTCTTAAATATATTTGGTTGTAGCTACCTTAACTGGATTATTTCTTAGACAGAATTTCTGCATAGGTAGCACTTCTGATTTTAAAAAGTACTAATGTAAATGTCTAGGACCCAAATATGTCTAAACTGCACTCTTTGCACTTGAAAATATTTTAAAGTTAACAGCAATAGACATGATCAAAGTACTGTATCCTAAATAGAGTACCAAGTCTGCTAGGATTTTCCTGGCAAAGTTTCCCCTGGCATTTTTGCATATATATATTTGTCAGACTTGGAGGGCAATGGAGGTCTAATAGAACTGTCCAGTTTTTGGGTTAGCTTTATGAGAGCTGAACAGACGTGCAACCAGTGGTATAGGAGCTCAATGACAATATTACCAAATTTCCATACTTCGATTCGAGAATGATCTGTATCAAGAAAAAAAAAAGGTTAGTGTAAATAATTTTGTACTTTTATTATTGAAATGAATTCCAATATTATAATAATTAAAATTGGTTTTGAGTCAAAACCATAGCACACTCTTGTTTAAATATTATAAGAATATGAATAGATAATAAAATACTATACAGTAGTGAACAAATAAAGAATTAGTTGTATATAAATATATATTGATGGGTTTTCACCTATGTGGAATTCTCTGAGTCATCATGACAGTGATCCAACATGGCTGAAAGACTCCCAAAACAATAACATTTCAACTTCCTGCTTCTTCTGTCAGCCCAGAATAAAACCTCTGCTTCCTTTCCACATGCACTGACATTCCCCCAATCAGCTGCCAATATGTCACTTTGATTGCCTCCCCTAACTCTACCCCCAGTCAGACCTAATAAAAGCTCAATTACTTCTTGGTTCCAGTCAGAAGGAACTTGCATTCTTCTGCAGCCCTCCTGTGCTCACAGTAAAGGCCTTTTTATCTCTCTCTTTGCCTCTCAATTGTGCCAAAAATTCTAATGTATTTATGGATATATGTCTATACATCTATATATCCTTTTATAGATAAATCTCCAAATATATTGAGCTCCAAAAGTACAGTGTAGGGTATTATGTCCATCTAGGTACACTCCAAAAGAGATTTTAAACTTGCAGAATAGTATTGTTTATGAATTCATGAGGATGCACTAAAAGGAAAAAATAACTCATGAAACTGACAACCAAATTCTTAATAATATTAAGGGAAAAGAGAATGAGATCAGGGAGAGGTAGAAAACTTCAACTGATACTATTATGTTTTACTTCTTTAAAAACATCTGACTCAAATATAGTATAATGTTAAGGTGAACACCTAATGTCGCTTTGTAATGATTGCATAGGTGTTATTCTCTATACTTGTATGTTTGAAATATTCTCTAATTCAATTTTTAAAAAATATATATTTACTGCCCATCGCTATAAAGTTACATATAGCCTATTCCTATAAGTTACATTATATACTATATATTATATATATGTTACATATATACTATATAGTTACATTTGTTAAGCCGAAAATTACGAAACTGCCATTCATAAAAATTATTTTTCTTAGGAGTCACATGACTAATATTCAAATAGAATAGTCCCATGGAAAAAGTCTATACCTTAGCACTGAATAGATCTGGGTTCTGATCTTATTCTATCTCAAATAATTTTGTGACCTTCAGCATACTATTTAGTATCTGTAAGGCTAAGTTTTTTTCCCCATAAAGTAGAGATAATACTTCAGGATTGTGGTGAGGACAGTGAGAAAGATCTGTCACAGAGTAGCTGCTCAAAAATACTAATTACCCTCCTTCTCTCAGGAATATCCTATCCTCACATCTATGTTTTATTCAGTTTTGTTATTCTTAGTGTCTAATTCAGTGCCTAGTCAAATAAATATTTGCTGATTTAAACTGAATAAATATTAAATATAATTGAGTAAATGTTTTAAATATAAAGTCTATGCATAATGTGTTAACAATAATGATAATCACCTATTATTAGAACCCATTTGATTTCCTGTCTACCAACACAAAGATTTTATGCATTAGGTTTAGCTTTCCTTTGGCTTTGAAGGTATTATTACAACAAAAGTTACAATATGTGATAGGAAAGGCACATAAAATGTGGACAACATTCACAAGTTCTGTTTTTATTTGAAGATGACTTTAAAGCATGTGGATACAATTAATGTTTAAAGATTCTTTTTAACACAGAGGCACTGTCTTCTCATTCAATTTTGACAGTTCAATAAATGCTGAATTAAAACAACATTAAATAAAGGAATAATTTAATTTGGTTTTCAAATAATAAAAGTTTTTCCAGATTATAGCTCAATAACATTAGTGACAATTATCACAAAGACAAAAACAGATGCTGGTCATGAGAACATAATTAGTATATTTAATTCACCTCATTTTATGAGCATGATTAGATGAATCAAAATACCTAAAATATTGAGAGTTCATTTATTATACTGCTGTCTCTTAGTACTAGTTAACTTCCTGGAAACTTTAAAATGTAAAGCTATAGGTTTTCAAAGATTACTTTGATTATTTTAATGTTCCAGTGTTACGAATCTAAATAAAACACAGGTTTAGCCTAGGAGACTCCTAAAACCCATCCTAATTTTCTGAGATGGAACAGTTTTGTTCCTCAAGCTGTATTATGCCTTTTCTGAATGCCCGTTAAGATCTCCGTACAGTCATGCCTGCCACAATGTTCTTAGCTTAATAACCAAATGAAAAGACCCCTATCTGAAGTCATCTCCATGGTGATTCAAGGACACCAGGATGGAGAGAGAGATTGCTTTCTTTCACAAGACCCTGTAGCTTATTTCCGGTCTTATTGTTGTCAGGGACAAAAGTTCTAGACCTACCTGGGATGTGGCTCCGGTTTCCTTGTTCTTTAAGAGATTGATGTGTTAACTATGGCTCTAATAACAGTACTTAGAAAGTCTTTGGCACGCTGCAGTATCCTCTATTAACAGTTGAACACTACCGTCCTCTTGTGGTGGAACAGATGCTAGCTTTTTGCAAGTTGGCAGATGACAGACCCTAGTCCCATGCTTAGCAATTCTCAATTCTTTCAAGCATGTATGCTATTTTTATTTCTTGTATATGCTTTTTGTTTTGCTTTGCTTTAGCAAAGGTTAAAATAAATTATTTGACTACATCTAAGCTATAAAGATTTCTTGGCCAAGCTGTGAATTTGTTCAGGGATCTCTGCAGAAATTTTTTATTGTGATACTTTTGTAGGTTCTAGTTTAATCAAACTTTTAATTATATAGGGAATTCATTATGCTGGAAACATTAGGCTATAAAAAGAATATTTTAAAATTAAAACTCCATTTATGGATCTGTGCTTGAACACTGGGTTAATTAAGTTAAACCCTTTAGGAATTATAGATAATTAGCAAAGATGGGCAGAGCAAAAAGAATGAAGTATTTAAGTTTCAAGTACAAAAGCTGAAATGCAGCTGTTCTTTTCAGCTACCAGTTAACCAGAGGTCAAGAGCTTTTCTTGAATGCTCATCCCCACCATTCTTTTAGTTTTAGTTCTTTTACTTTTACGGCTTCACATTCCCTAAATCATTCCTTAACATTGCTGCCATACAGAATGGGCTGAAAATCCATGCAATAAAACATACTTAAAAGAATATACGTGTGAAAATTTCAATATTTTTTTTGAGACAAGGTCTCCTTTTGTAGTCTAGGCTGGCCTTGAACTCACTATGCAGGCTAGGCTAGCCTCAAACTCTTGTCGATCCTCCTGCCTCAATGTCTTGAGTGCTGAGATTGCAGGCATGCACCACCACATCTGGCTCAATTAGTTTCTATGTAGACAGGGGAACTTATATATGCCATGGCAGTCAGGTGTTTAATATGCCCCTGTTAATGTAATGTGCTCCCAAAAGCTCTGTAAGGATGCTGCCTCCCAAGTTTTTCAGGACGAATCAATGTTAAATGGGGAGATAAAAAACATATGAATCAACGTTAAATGGGGAGATAAAAAACATATTTTTGGGTTATCAATGTTTGGGTGGAAGTTGGTTCCAAGATGCACATGTATCCTTCTGGGTACATTAATTTCATTCCTATTACAAGCATAATTTCTTTTTTAAAATTTATTTTTAATTAATTAATTTTGCTTCTTTTTGATAGGGTCTTACTGTGCAGTTCAGGCTGGCCTCAAACTTGTGGCAAGCCTTCTGGCCCAGCCTCCCAAGTGCCAGGATTACAGGCACTCATGTGCCATCATACCTGGCTTTGCAAGCATAATTTCTGTGCACCATTACAGGTACTAATTTTTTTCATTATGGATAGCTATCAATCAAATGTATGAATTAAAATCAATGTATGAAATGTAAGCAATTTATCTCTTAGACCTAACTGCCAAACTTTTGATTATTATACTTCTATTAATAACAAATGATAACCACATATTCAAATATGTATATATATTTATAAATTATTTATTTTAAAGACTTTATAAACAAAAACTAGAAATTAAACTCTGATGAGATAAAGCTATTATGAATAAAAGGTCTATGATATTTTTCTGTCATTCCAAAGGACTGGATTTTTTCATACTTTCTGGATGCTTGCATTTTATTCTGAAGAGCATCAAGTTAAAATGTGAAAGAAATGGAATAGTTAATCTTTCTCCTTCAAACCTGGGGCCAGAGATTTAGCTTAGCGGCATAAGCTCCTGCCTAGCAAATGCCAGGTCATGAGCTTGATCCCTGGTTTAAAAATAAAAAAAGAATAAAATCTGGTATTATCCCTTTCATCTGAAATATAAAACTTTGACCATGTTTCTCCCTTCAGTTACTGCACCATTTCTTTGGTCCTATTTGCGACAAGACATTAAAATTTTTTGTTCTACCAAAGAAGGTCACTACATATTTGTTAAAGGAACAATCTAAGAGAAAGAGCTATTATAAGTGAATATACACCAAATACCAGGGCATCCAACTATATAAAACAAATACTAATGGATATGAAAAAATCAGATAAACACTAATACAACTGTAATAGGGTACCACAATATCCCTCTGTCACAAACAGACAGACCAACTAGACAAAAATCAGCAAAGAAATATCAGAGCTGGGGCTGAGGATTTAGCTCAGTGGCTTAAGTGCTTGCCTGGTAAGTGCAAGGTCGTGAGTTCAATCCCCAGTGCCAAAAAAAAAGAAATATCAGAGCTGGACCAAACCTTTGAACAAACAGACTTAATAGACATCTGCAGAGTGTTCCACCCAACGACGGCACAATACATTCTTCTCAGCAGTACAGGGGACTTTCTCCAAAATAGACCACATACTAGCTCATAGAACATGCTTAAGAAAATGTAAAGGAACTGAAATTATCCCATGCATGTTATCAGATCATAGTGCAATAAAATTGGAAATCAATGGCAAAAGAAATCACAAAAGCAACATAAATACATGGAAATTAAATAACACCCTTCTGAACAGTCAATGAGTCACATGAAATTAAAGAAATTAGAGTTTCTATAATTAAATGATAATGTCAATATAACATGTCAGAATTTATGGGACACATTAAAAGCAGTCCTATAAGAGAAATTTACAGCAGTGAATTCCCACATCAGAAAAACAGCGAGCTCAAATAACCTAAAGTTGACCCTCAAACTTCTAGAAAAAGAAGAGCGAGTTAAACCAAAGCATATATGAGAGAAGAACTTATAAAGATCAGGAGAAATTAATGTAATTGAGACTAAGAAAACAATTCAAAGAATCAATGAATTGAAGAGCTTACTCTTTGAAAGATTAAATAAAATAGAAAAATCTTTAGCCAACACTATCAAAAAAGGAAAGACCCAAAGCCATGCAGTTAGAAATCAAAACAGAGTGAAATCACAACAGATCCTGCAAAAATCCAAAGATAATCAGTATCTACTTTAAGAAACTGTACTCTAATGAGATGGAAAACTCAGAAAAAAATGAACAGATTCCTAGATACATATGAATTACCAAAGCTGAATCAAGAAAACATAAAAATTCTAAATAATCTAATATTAGTGAAATTGAAGAAGTAATAGAAAAACTATCAACAGAAAAAGTCCAGGTCCTGATAGATTCACAACTGAATTCTACAAGGACTTTACAGAAGATCTAATGCCAGTACTCCTTAAACTCTTTAATGAAATTGAAAGAGCAGTGCCCACATAGTCATTCCAGTAAGCAAGCAGTATCCTGATACCAAAACCAGAGAAGGGGCAAACTAAAAAAAGAACTAGAGGATAATCTCCTTAGTGAAGATAGATGCAAAAATCCTCAATAAGAAACTGGCACACTCAAACTGGGTGTAGTACATGCCTGTAATCCCAGCATTTGGGAGGCTGGGGCAAGAGGATTGCCATAAGTTTGAGGCCAACCTGGGCTACATAGTGGGTTCAAGAACACCCTGGACTATATAGCAAGACCTTGTTTGAAAAAACAAAACAAAAAAGAGACTGGGAAAAAGAATGCAGCAAATCATCAAAAAGATTATGCACCATGAACAAGTAGGATTCATCCTAAGGATGCAGGGATGGTTCAATGTATGCAAATTAGTAAGTGTAATACACCACATTAACAGAACCAAGGACAAACATTACATTATCATCTCAGTAGATTCAGAGAAAGCATTTGACAAAATCCAACATCCATTCATGATAAAAACCCTACAGAAAATTGGAATAAATGGCCCTTATCTCAATCTGATAAAAGCCATCTATGACAAACCAACAGCCAGCATCATACTAAATGGACAAACACTGAAAGCTTTCACTCTAAAATCAGGAATAAGTCAAAGATGCCCACTATCACCACTCTATTCAATATAGTTCTGGAAACATTAACCAGAGCAATTAGATAAGAAAAAGAAATAAAATGAATATAGATAGGAAAGGAAAGAGTTAAATTATCATTATTTGTTGATGAATGGCATGATAATCTACATAGAAGACCTCAAAAACTCTACCAAAATTAATAGCCAAATTAAGAACCAAATTCAGTAGTGTAGCTTGATATAAAGTCAATACTCAAAAAGCAATAGCATCCCTGTACATGAATAATAAACTCACTGAGAGAGAAATTATGGAAACAATACCTTTCACAATAACATCAAGAAAAATGAAATAATTAGAATCAATTTTAACAAAGGAAGCGAAAGACTATTCATTGAAAACTGCAGTACTCTGAGAAAGATCAAAGAGGAAATCAGAAAATGGAAAGATATCCTCTGTTTTTGGATAGGCAGAACCAATGTAGTAAAAATGGCCATACTTTCAAAATCATGATACAGATTTAATGCAACCCCAATCAAAATATCAGTAGCATACCTCACAGAACTAGAGAAAACAATCCTAAAATTCATATGGAACCAGAAGAAACCTAGAATAGCAAAAGCAATTCATCAAGGGCAAGGCAGAGCGCATCACAATCCCCTGTTGGAAGTTACAGTGCAAAGCTACAGTGATAAAAACAGCATTATACTGCCGAAAGAAAACAGACCTGAGGATCAATGGAAAAAAAGTACAAGATGCAGAAACAACTCCAAGTACACTCAAATACTTGATCTTTGACAAAGAGGCCAAACACTTTCACTGGAAGAAGACAGATTCTTTAATAAATGGTTTTGGGGAAAGTGGTTATCCATATGGCAAAAGTTAAACCTAGACTCACATCTCTCACCAAGCACTAAACTAAAATAAAAATGGATCAAAGATCTATATATTAAAACTGAAACACTTCATCTACTTAAGATAGACAAAAAACTGTTGAACACATAGGTGTAGGCAAAGACTTTATGATCAAAACTTTTATCACACAGGAAATGTTACAAAGAATCAAGTGGAATCACATCAAAATAAAAAGCTCTTGTGCACTAAAGAAACCACCAACAGAGTGAGGAGATAATTCACAGAATGAGACAGTTTTTTTTTAATCGGTTACTTCTCAGACAAAGGACTAATATGTAGAATATATAAAGAACTTCAAAAACTCAGATGCCCTAAATTTAAAGAGCCTACCAAAAACTGGGCATCTAAAATGAGGAGAGCTGGGTGTGATGGTGCATGCCTGTAATCCCAGAATTTAAAAGGCTGGGGCAGGAGGATCACTGTGAGTTCAAGGCCAGCCTGAGCTGTATAGTGAGACTGTCTAAAATAAATAAATAAAAAGACATTTCTCAGATGAAGAAGTACAAATAGCAAATAAATGTATGAAAAAAAAGTTCAACATCACTAGTCATTCAAGAAATGCAGTTCAAACAACACTGAGATTGCATGACATTCTAGAAAGAATGACTATCATCAAGAGAACAAGAAATCACAAATGTTAGTAAGGCTGAGGGAAAAAGGAATCCTTTTCAATTGTTGTTGGGTGTGTAAACTGGTACAACGACTATGGAAATCAGTGTGGAGATTTCTCAAAAAACTAAACTGAGGCTGGAACCCAGCACTCGAAAGACTGAGGCAGAAAATTGTCATGAGTTTGAGGCCAGCCTGGGCTGCATAAATGAGTTCAAGGCCAGCCTACACTATATAGTGCAGGCCTGCCTCAAAAGACAACACAACAAAAACAAACACAAACCAACAAATGAAAATGAACTAGAAATTCCATTTGATTGATCTTTTCTCTTTCTAGGTATCTTCTCAAAACAGTTAAAAACATCATACTACAGTGATATATGCATACCCTTGTTTGCAGCAGCACAATTTATAATAGCTAAATCTTGGAAACAATCCATATGCCTGTCCATCAACAGATGAATGGATAAAGAAAATGTGATATTTATATACATGGAGTACAATTCTTCCATAAAGGATAAATGTGAGTCATTCATAGGAGGATGGATACACCTTGAGACTATCTATAACCATAAGTGAAATAAATTGGACACACAAGTTTAAATATTACATCATTTGTCTTGTACCAAAGGGTAAACAAGGAGCAAAATGGAGAATAGATATTGGGAAGTAAGAACATGTTTAAATGGCAAAAGGAATAAGAGTGGGAGGGAAGGAAGGGAAAAGGAAAATAAAAGAGAATGGAAGGAAAAAATGGTAACAAAGCTTTTGCAAATGGGGAGGAAAAGAAAGAGAGAGGAAGGGAATGGGGAAAAAAAGAGAAGAATCAAGATATATTACATACAGGTACAAATTCTCTATATGATGAATGTGATCAATATGTATGACAAATATGTACTAATCAAAATATAAAGATTAAAAAATTGTCTCCTCAACCTCTTCCCACTTGCAATCTCCTATTCACCCATGAATTCAAATTTTATGTCTCCATCCCAGAGAGGAATTTATATTTATTTATCTATTTACATATTCCTATCTCTACCTAGACATATAATAGAGATCTCAAATTCAGCATGTCAAAATCTGAACACTTCATCTCCCTTTGAGTGCTTCAAAGCCTGCCTTATCTATAATACTTTCCATTTTAGTTGACAGCAACTCTGTCCTTACAAATCATAGAATCAATCTTGGATTTCTCTATTTTTTTCTTTTTCTACACCTAAAGTGTCAAGATATATTTTGACTGTAACTCTTATGTACACTGTATATAATATGAATATTTTACTCCATATCCACCAGTACCACACTCATCTCTCATCTGATTTTCTATAACAGCTTCTCTAATTGTTCTCTCTGAATCTACTCTGCACTGGGGGCCTCCAGACATAACTGAGAGACAGAGAGAGAGAGAGAGAGACAGAGACAGAGACAGAGATAGAGACAGAGACATACAGAGAGAGACAGAGAGATAGAAACAGAGACAGAAAGACAGAGAATATCATATCATACTCTTTTTTTTTTTTTTAGTTTTTTTTATTTTATTTTTTAATTCTAAGGACTGAACCCAGGGCTTCCAGCTTGCTAGACAAGCATTCTACCACTAAGCTAAATCCTCAGCCCTGAGAATATCATACTGAAATCAGAGAGAGTATGACTTGGAAATTCTCCACAAGGGCCACTGGACTATTACACAGTGAAGCTTGGTTAAAAAAAATCCCTCCTCCAGAGCCTTTAGGTTGCTTATTTATTAATTTTAGCTTTACTCTCAAATATAAACAATTGTAGATTACCAGACATCTGAGGAAAATCTCTAGCATGAAACATGAAACCCAAACACTAAAACAGAAAGAGAAGAAAACTTCAAGGAATAATTATCATTAATACCTTCAGAATTATAAGATGAAACAGGAACAAGATGGAATAAAAGCAAATATTTAGAGAAGACAAGAACTCTTAGCAATCCAAGGATGTTTTATTCTGTTTTTTTTTTTAATTTGATTTTATTATATCTGATGGTGTGGGCAGCTATTCCAAAGATAACAATATATATTACTATTATCTTGTTTTGAAGTTTTTTTTATTGCATTCATTCTTTTGTTTTTATTGGTTCTATTCTGTTCTGTTTTGTTTGATTTTTACTAAGTCTAAAGGTATCGGCAGCTATTTTGAAGACAAGAGGCGTTATGGTAACTACTGTTGATTTCCTATTGTTTTGAAGTCCTGTGTCACACTGATTTGTTTTGATTGGCTTTAAAATTCTGTTTTATTTTGCTTGGGTTTATTCTCTTTAAAATTAAAAAAAAAGAAATCCAAGAATGTAGATATAGAAAAAGTCAATAGCATTAGATGATAATGCTGAGAGAATATGAATTCCTCAGAAAGTGAAGCAAAAAGGACAGAAAGTTAGAAAATGTAACATTTTTTCAGTGTTGAGGATTGAATTCAGGGCCTTACAAGAGCACTAGGCAAGAGCACTACCACCAAGCTGCATCCATAGCCTGAGAAAATAGGATTTTTGAAGGCTGAATCTTGGAGATTCAATGCCTGAATACGAAGAGTTGCAAAGAAAGAACAAAGCAAGGGGAGGGGAGGGCCACACCTGCCTCTACCACCTTGTGTAAATGGGAAAAGGCACCTTCTATGGGAGAATGCACTTGGGGTACATATTTTGGCAAGCAGAAAAGAAACTGTGAAGGAAAAAGATGTTCAAGCAGATATAGCGTCAAGCAAAGGCATATAGTTCAGTGAATGAAATCTGGGTTCAATTTTTTCCCTCACTCTCCTCTCTAAAGTACACCTTTGTGAAGTAGACAAATTGTACAGCTATAAGTAGAAGCCTTGATGCTATGGAGGAAGTCATTCAGGACTTTAGAACCTGAATTTCACAATTGAAAAGACATTCAAATACCTCACTCAATGGAAGAAAGTAAAGCCATATAAAAGCTTATTATTACAAAATTTCACAACTTGATGAATAAAGAGATGATTCTATAGCTTCCAAATCGAAAACAAAAACAAAAAGTTCACACGCACAGAATAAGAAATCAGCAAGGCTTTAGACTTCTTAGCAGCAATCTTGGAAGTCTGAAGAGAATGGAGTCATTCCCACAAAAACATTAAACATAGAATCAACTACCATATGACCTAGCAGTTCCACTCTTAAGAGAATTGAATGCCACCAAGTAATTCCACCTAAAAGCACACACAAAAACTTGTAAACAAATGATCACAAAAGCACAATCACAGTAGCAAAAACAAGAGAGAAAAAAGGAAAATAATCCACAGAGTTATTAACTGATAAATTGATAAAGACAATGTGACTTATCCATATAATAGATAATTCAGCCACAAGAATGAAAGAAACGCAAAGTACTGGACTGGGTATGTAGCTCATAGGTAGGGCACTTGCCTAGCATGTACAAGGCCCTGAGTTGAATTCCCTAGTACCACAGATACACAGACACAGACAGACAGACAGACAGACAGACACACACACACACACACACACACACAGAAAGAAAGAAAAATAAAACTCTGTTGTATGTTAGAACACGAATGAACCTTGAAAACATTATGCTAAGTGAAAGAAGCCAGGCACAAAGGCTATCTAATTTATACTCCATTATATGAAATGTCTAGCATAGGCAAATTCATAGAGACAGAAAGCAAATTAAAGGTTGCCAGGCGATTGGAGGAAAGAAGTGACCACTAATGGGTTTATGCAGTAGGTCATGATGATCATTGCATAACCTAGGCATATGTTCAAAATTGCCAAATTGCATTATTTCAGAATAGCAAAATTTATGGTATGTGATTTAGGTTTCAATTTTCAAAAAAGATAATGGAGTAAAGCTTTCAAAACTATATTCCCTTGCAAAGTACAAATCAAGTGTGAGGATTGAATGAAAAATTTTCAAACTGAAATGTCTCACAAATTTATTGTCCACATGCTCAGAAAACTATTACTAGAGGCATGCTACCTCAATATAAGGGAATAGAACAAGAATAAACCAAGAGAACAGCAAGAAAAATTCCTACCATAGCTTCAAAGTGAATTTTGAGAAGGTGGCTGAGTAGCAGGTCTAAAGATGGAGAAAGGCTTCAGATAGAAAGAAGTGCACTTTGTGGAAGGGATGGCTTTGGGAAAAAAATAAACTGGAACTAAAAAATAATTACCTGGGCCAGGGATTTAGCTCAGTGGCTTAAGTGCCTGCCTGGCAAGCGTGAGGTCGTGAGTTCGATCCCCGGTACCAAAAAAAAAAAAAAAAAAAAATTACCTAATAATGCCTCTGTAATCCCAGCACTCTGGGAGGCTGAGGCAGAAAGGACTGCAAGTTCCAGTCCAGCCCGGGCAACTTGGCAACTTAATAACTGGGGCTGTAACTCAGTATGCAGGCCCTGGTTCAACCCCCAGTACAAAAATGAAAACAAAAACAAGCAAAAACCAACCAACCAACCAAAATTCATAAAACTGGCCCTATGAAAAATTATATGGGGAGAAACAAGAAGGAGGTGGGAATTATCAGGAAGTTCAAAGAAATCTGAGACATTTTATTTATTTATTTAGGTACCAGGTGTTGAACTTACAACCTCATGCTTGCCAGGCAGGTGTTGTGCCCCTAATCTCTATCCCTAGCCTTGAGACCTTTCAAAATGAGGCAATATTTACTTTAACAAAAAGGAAAAATTACAGTTAACATATACCACAGTGCTCAGCTGCAGATAATATTTGGATAGCCAAAATCACACAAGCACATTTTAATTTAACCCCAAGTTATAATATAGCTAGGTTGGGAGGCTGAGGTAAGACATTAATGTAGTGGTAGTAAATGCTTATCTAGAACAATAGGAAATCAATTAGTGAAGTTTAAAACTGGTGACTCAAAAGACAGCAATACGTGCATAATACTAGAAACAGATGTACAATTGCCATAAGAAACAGTAAGAGTAAAAAATTTGTTTCTGGTGAGGGTATCTGGTGAAAATAAGAAGAGATGGATTAGTGACTTTTAAATTATTTTTAGTTGCCAGGAGTGGTGGTGTGTGCTTGTAATCCCAGCACTCAGAAAGATGAGGTTAGAAGATCACTGTAAGTTCAAGGCCAGCCTTGATGACATCATGAGTTCAGGACCAGTCTGAATGACACAGAGAGATCTTGTCTCAAAAAAAATTATATACATATATTTTTTAATTTTTTAAAGAGCAGAATATATTTATTGAGAATAAAACTTCTGTCTGAGAGAGACAGAAGGGGTCCTGAGTGGGTTGCCAAAGACTGTCCTTTCTAGGGACTTTTATAGAGCAAAAATTTGTTACCTAAACGAGTCCCAGTCCAGAGTCTATGAAACAAAAGCAAACTTTTACCTCTGTCCAATGATCTTGGTGGAAGACCTCCAAATGATACATTGGAACGAAACTCCCAACCTTGAGGAATGAATTTTAGGAACAATGGAAGTTAAGAGCAAGATATATTTATTGAGAGAAAGAAAGCTTCTGTCTGAGAGAGAGACGGGGGTGGGGGTCCCGAGTGGGTTGCCCTATATTTTTTGTTTTATTTGACCCTTTAAAGTACTTTAGCAAAAATACATAATTTTAAAACCTTTTTGAGACAGGAGATTCTTTTAACATTCACTAAAATTAAAACATGAATTTCAAGTTAAATAGAGAAATTTTTTCACTTAACTGATTTAAAAGTCTTTAATCAGAACTCAAAACAGTGGTGTTACCTGGACAAGTTAAAACCATTTTTAGTTGTTTCTTCTTTTGAAAACTTCAAAATTTAAAATCAAAAGGAGTGATAAAGAACAGAAAGATAATTGCTGCTTTGATTTTCTTTTTCCGTCTGAGTAACTTAGAACTGAAAATGTAAGGGATCTGTATGGGGGTCAAGGATTTAGGCTCAAGCTATTTTCCAAACCCCAGAATTACCTACTGTACTTTTCTCCTGAATGATGTGTGAATAGTTGGTTAATGTCTTATCTCAAAGAAGTTCTTGCTAGGACAAAGGGAATCTGTTCTGAAGTTTCCTTTTCCAAATGATCTTTGCTCTTCCACAGTCTGAAAATCTATGAATAACTTAAAAATAGCACACTCTAGCCTTTTTGTGAAATACATGTCCAGATGCTAGATGGAAGCTATTTCCCTACAAAGAGGTACCAATAATTCCAAAAAGGAGCCACCATTCAAGACTACTAGCTTCAAAAAGATGACAGAGACCTGTAACTGAATCTAAGCCAATGTTAATAATATGTTCAATTAGGAATATAGAACAATATAATGGTATCTTGTCTATTTTACTCTGACCAACTTAAAAGAATCGGGCACATACTCAGAGTTACAGGTTCAACCCAAGTGCCACACTGCTATTTACTGGGGTTTTCTTTTCTTTTCTTTTTTTGATACAGGGTCTTGCTAAGTTGCCCAGTTTGAACTGAAACTTCCTCCAGTCTCAGCCTCCCTGAGTGCCAAGGTTATAGGAGTGCACTGCCATGCTGAACTTTTGTATCGCTACTTCTGGATGATTGGTAGGATCTTGTGAAAGGTTCCCGTTTGGTCCTCAGCTGTGCAGTGGGGAGTGAAGCAAAAAATTGTGTCTCATTTTTGTAATAGGGAGGGATGGAGAATAGCACCCACTAGTGCCACTGCGGTGGTGGCAGTAGCAATTAGGAAAAAAAAAATCTCCCAAGGAAGGAGAGTCTTGGTCAAGAGTTAATTAGAACTATTATCCCAGTAATTCCTGCCAATACATCTCCTCCTAGTTGCCTTTAGAAGATTATTGTGGTGCTTTATTGGTGAAACCCGTGTATTTCTTTATTCATGGTGATAGCACTAAGGCTCTGACTGCTTTGGCTGAAGAGAAGAAGGCCTGGGACTCCTGTAGAAGAAGTAGTGAGCCTGGGAAACTCCTATTCCAGTACGGCCTGTGGATTTGGACATGTTTGGATTTAGGCTTGGGAAGGAGGTGTGGCCACTTTACAGAAACACAGGTTCTAAGACATCAGGGATTCTTGTCATACAAGGGAAGCTAGCTCTTCTTGGGACAAGTCTAGGGCACCTATAAAAGGACCAGGTAAGTCTGGCAACAGAGATCCAAAGTGGAGTGGGGAGAACAGAGCCTTAAGAAGGTGGGCAGGTCTTGCTCCTCCTGTAGAAGACACCAACTACTAGGAGTACCTGAAGCAGAGAGACACATGGTAAGAGCTATTGATGTACTACTGAATATTCAGCTAACCACACAGCTATCTGCAAGGGGTCACAGCATTTATATGCAATGAAGCAGCCTTAGGAAGCCAGGCCTGCTGAATAGAGCTGCTCAGAGCAGTGTTATAGATGACTACCTCCATAGAAAGGCAGGCCAAGCTCACTAGAGTTCCACCAGAACCTAAAATACCCCTTTCTCAAACTAAGGTAAAGTGGATGAGAACTGGGAACAGAAACCATAAGATAGTGTGGATGTATCACCAGTCTTAATTCTATCTTCTTGGTAAAAATAATTAATTTAGAAGATATGGTGGGTTAGGAACTCTGCTATGTAATATAACTGTTTGTCCCCATTCTGGCAAAACCTCCAGGGATTGCTCATGCAATTTCATGCTAGCAACAGCCATTGATTAGGAATTTTAGTTAAAGTGCTAGAAGGCCATGTAAACTTTGAGCAATAACAGATTTCCCTGCTAGGAGACCTCCCTCCTGGCACAAATGGAACATTGCCCCCAAAGAGCTCCTCTCCTTTACCCCACCCAGGGAGCTTAGAATTTTCTGAAATAATTGCATTGGAAGAAGAGAAGATTTGTATCGGGGTGGCCTGTGAACTTTCTTGATTGCTACAGACTGTGATAATGCTAAAGATTTGCTGGTGGTGTTAACAGGGCACTCCAGCTCTGCTAATTGCAGTTATAATTCCTGCCATGTGAGGTCACTACTGCAAAGCGGAAAGTGGTCGGGAACGTGGCGCGTTCAGGCTGCTCAGGAACAAGCTGGGAAAGTTCAAAGCAGAGGCAAGCAGAGAAACAGAAATTTGTGTGTGTGTTGAGACAAAGAAGAAGAACATGACAACAGAATAGGTAGTTCCCATAGGCAAATGGAGACAGATCCTGGAGAGATTCCCTTGAGGCATTGGTACACACCACAAATAGTACCCTTGAGCGCTCTCGTGGCTAGAGAGGAGCTTCTCACCTGCTGAGAGCCAATTCCTGAGCACACTTGCAAGGTGGAAGTAGAGAGGCCTGCCACTTAATCTCCCGTTCGTATCTGACAGAGGGACTGAGTTAAATATTGGTGGATGCCTGAGTCCTTACCCAGGAAGGGGACTGTAACTCGGAGAGGACAAGGCTCCAGGGCAGGGGCTGGCGGGACCAAAGTGGAGTAGGGACTTGAGAGAATATTAATTGATAAACTGGTCATACTCTGGGGATGGTGAAGCTGGGCTTCGTGACAGAGACTAAATCTACTTAAAAAAGAAGAATAACAACCAGGTGGGCTGAGTCTGGGAGTTAGGCAGGCCAAGGGCACAGCTGCCAGAAAAATTTCTTCTGAGCTTTAAATCCTCCATGAATGATGGACAAGTATAGGCTGAGTCTATAAAAGCATACAGTGAAGCTGGGCATGGTGGTACATTCCTAAAATCCCAGTACTCTGGGAGGCTGAAGCAGGAGGATTTCAAGTTTGAGCCCAGTCTGGACAACTTAGTAACCTAGTGAGTACCTGTCTCAAAACTGTTAAAAAATGAATAAAGATCTGAGGATGTAGCTCTGCGTGAAGATTTCATTCCAAGCTCCATCTCCCCGTACCACCAAAGTACACAGGGAACAAATATTCATTGTTGTGGCTGGACCATTTCTACTAGCTTGTTAGGAGTTATACCTGTAACACCTATGAATCCAGAGGCTTCCATGAATGAACTTAGAGCCACAAGACTATAAGGGAAGCCCCATTCCAAATAGGAATTCTGAACTCAGTTCACACAATGGTCTACATTCACTTAAAATTTTATGTGGATCTCATGTCCTCTCCTGTTCTCTAACACTCCTAAACTTCTGGAATCATCTCACCCTCCTAGGCCAGATGATCTCTTTCACATCCATCCACCTGGATCACCATTGCTCCACCTCTATGTTACGTGAGTCCACTGCCTGAGGAGTGTGGCTGGCCTCCTCTGGGTTGCTTTTTCCTTCCTGGAGGTTTCTCTGACTCTGAGGCTGTCAGCCTTGTATATGTATTTAAGAAATGCAGAAACCATCTGACTGGGTCTGGAATCTGCACAAACAGTAGAAGAAGGGGAGAGGATGGAGAAAGCTAGGGCTAGGGAGTGATTACAAATTTTCCCCAGGAAGGATTAGCTTTTTATAAGAAAGCAGAATCAAAATTGAAATGCATTTCTTACTAGCTCACGTGCATGTATGGCCTGAGGTGTCTATGGGGGAATACAAATGAGTGGAGGAACATAAGCTCGGGTTTGTATATTTACTTTTGGATGTGACCAAAGAAGCGTCACCGTCTCAAACCTGAGAGCTTCCCTGCTCTGCTCTCCTGCTGATTCTCCTCTTCCAAAAGGTCTGTATTACTAGTCTGTATAGATGAATGACCTATTATTTTCTTTGGTTCTTTAATGAATCCAAAGATACTAACCAAGCAACAGCTTGGTTGCTCAGTGTTGTTATTCTCACTGAAGCCTGTATTTGCTTATTTTTTCTCTTCTTCTCTTTCTCTTTTATTGAGATGAATGTCTCATTGTGTCACTCAGACAGGTTTCAAACTCTTGGACTCAGTTTATCTTTTGGCCTCTGTCTCCTAAGTAGCTGAGGCTGTAGTCACCTATGATGCCTGGCTTTGTTTTCTGTTTTGTTTTTTTTGTAGTGAATAATGCGCATGTAGTCAGAAGGTGGGAGATAGTCGCACTTTTGAATTCTCCTATGTGTAGCATAGACAGTAACTTTGTTGAATACAGTAGATTGTGTTCCTATTTTATTTTTGTCTTTTTTTTTTTTTTTTGTACCAGGGATTGAACTCACAACCTCATGCTGGCCAGGCAGGCACTTATGACACTGAGCTAAATCTCTGGTCCTGTGTTCCTATTTTTTTCAAAAAAACAATAATTATAACATCTAAAAAAATCTATGAGCTCCTTGCTTTACTCTAATAAAAAATTTCTTAGTTATAATTGCTTTTTATTTCTGTTAGTATTGATTTAGACTGAGTAAGTAGAAACTTACCTCCGATATTTTCATCAATGGCCCGTAAATTAACTTTCACGTGGCTAGCAGTGGGGTCAAAGGAACAAATACGGTCCACTAAATATTTATTAATATACTGTGAACAAAGAACAAAAGTAGAAGTCACTCATAAGTAACAAGGTCACTAATAAGTAGAGACACAGTGCTCAGTTTGTATGATTATATTTATATACATTTTAAAACAGGTCAAACCAACCTGTAATGTTAGAAATCAAGATCATGGCTATGATTGGGGTGTGTGAGTTGGGTGGGGGGAGCTGATAGGGGAGGGCACAGAGGAAGGCTTTGGGGGTGCCACTAATGTTCTTTTTTTTTTTTAAACCTAGGTGCAGGTTATATAAATGTAGTTCATTATGTGAAGATTCTTCCTTTTGTATATTTGTGAACTGTGCCATTATAATTCATACAGGTACATTTATATAAGTCGTTATTCAACAACAACAACAACAACAAAAAGCAATTAAAAAACATACAAGTTTGCACTGATCCCAGTTCCTCAAGTCATCTGAAAATTCCAACTCTGGATGAAAGACTAAAATAACTCCTTTCAGAATGTCACGTATTAGGTTTATATTGAGTTCAAACTCCTGGGACTTGCTGTCTTGAGAAGACTTTGGTTCTACTTGAGATTTATGTTCATAAATCAAGACTGACACAAAGTCCATGGGACTGAGTAGTCGGAGACATTCCTGCAGCTCCTGCAGCATGATTCGGAAAAAGAGAACTCCTGCTCGTTGGACTTCTCCTGTTTTTTCAATTTCTGGAATAACAGAGTAACATCTCACATTGATGTTCAGTCACATACATTCTGAGCATATAGGATTCTAAGCATAGTCTAGTAAACATTTTTCTTCAGGAAAAAGGAAGTTCAGGCCCTATGAATTTAAACAATCTTAAATTTCTTTGGCAATAAAATCAAAAGGGAGAAATGGAATTACTCCAGTGCAGTTCATAGGAAGGAAGCTTTAGGAAAAGACAAAACAGTTGGGTTTCAGGGTTAGACATTAACTTAAATGCGTACTCTTTCTCTTATTAGTTCTATTTTTCAAAATATCCTTCTCATTTTTTTTTTTTGTGAGAATGAGGTTAATCTTACCTCACTGGTGAGCTGTGGGAATTAAATGAGATGATACACATAAAACATAATATATGTAAAAGCATATAGTCTTAGGCTTTATATATAATGAAACTCAGGAGTTTTCTTTATCTTCCTCCTCTTCCTCTTTGTCCTCCCCTTCTTTTCCTCCTCCTCACTAATAAGTAGAGACACAGCACTCAGTTCACATGATTATATTTATATACCTTTTAAAACAGGTCAAACCAACCTATTATGTTAGAAGTCGGGATCATGGCTATGATTGGGGTGTGTGAGTTGGGTGGGGGGAGCTGATAGGAGGAGCTAATGGGAGCTGATGGGGAAGGGCACAGGGAACAGAGAAGTCTTCTGTCTTCTTCTGAGACAGAAGACTTACTATGTTGCCCAGGTTGGTATCAGACCCTTGGATTCAAGTGATCCTCCTGCTTTAGCGTTTTGCATAAATGGGACAACAGGTGACGGCCACCATGCCTAGTTTTCTTCTTTCTTATCCTATTCTATGTAATGGTTAGTAATCTCAAACAGTGTTACTTTAATTTCATCTACTTCATTCCAGCCAAGAGTTTCTATGCCTTCTTTTTTCTTACCCTCCTTTCCAAACTGCTACTGTGCTAAGATAGCCCAGTAGTCACAAGAACTAGGATTTAATCTTGGCTCTGTCATGAGCTTGCTATTGAACCTTGGAAAATCCATTTGACTTTTGGGTTTTAACTTCTTAGTCTGAAAGATGAGATGTTCTGATTGATTAATGTTGTGTAATGGAAAGTGCCCCCCCCAACCTAGGTTCAAACCCAGCCTTCACCATTTTTTTGTTTGCTTTCTCTGAACATCACTTTCCTTACCTGTAAAATGGGGTATTACCAGTTAGTTCATAACCCTCATTATGAGGGTTAAATGAAAGGACGTACTTAAAGTGCTTAAATCCTAATAGGGCTTTTTTTTTTTTTTTTTTGATGCCGGGGATTGAGCTCACGACCTCCTTGTGCTTGCCAGGCAGGCACTTATGCCACTGAACTAAATCCCCGGCCCAATGGGGCATTTAATAAGGCTAGTTCTATTTTTCCTTTATGAGTCCTTTCAATTCTAAAACTATATGGACTTAACCAAGATAATATGATTGCATGTCCTTTGCTTTACAGACCATATGCATAAGACTAATACTTCATAGAGGAATTCTTTTCACATGAAAAGATCTATATATTGAAATAATTCATGTTAGAAAAGGAATCCTTCCTCACATTGCCTGTGATTTATCCCAAATCTATCAAACCCATAAATCCAGACTGTTACCACATTAACCATACCTAAAATAATATTTTTCTTTATTTCTCCAGAGAATTCTCCCAGTATTTCAGAGCAGGCAGCTTGGATCATCTTCGTCATTTTCTGTAGATCTTTATATTCTTGGTATAACAACATTTTGATGTGGCCAATGTTGACATCAAGGAGTCCCAGAGCCTCTCCTGTTCTCTCACGAAGCGGAATTACTATGTGGGTTTCCCCATAGACGGAGGCCAAAACGACTTCGGAACTGTCTACACATTTAAAAAGGAAATCTCTGAAACCAAGCCCAAATAAGCACAGGGATATTAAACACCATCCTGTTCACAGAGTTCCATACCAACAGTTCCATATCAACAAGTTCCACACAGAATTACTCTGTCTGCATCCACCTGACTCCCACCACCAAGCGCTTGTTGCTATTTCATTTGCTTACAATGCTGTACCCTCTGATGTAGCATGGCTCTCAGCTTAGCTTAGCTGGCTATTTCTCTGCTCAAACATCCTTTCAGCACAGAAGCCTTCCCTACCATCCAATCTAAAGTAGCAGTTCCCAAGTTAGTCTGCATTTCCATGTCCTGCTTCATTGTCTTTAGCATATAGGTATTTACATGAAAGTGTCTGGTTTTTTCTTTACTTATTGCCCAATCAGTATTTGTTAGTTGAATACTAGAAGGAGTAATGAGTATGTTAGGTCAGGTTCCCCAGAAGCAGAGTCTGACAAGGATGCTTATGCAAGTAACAGAAGGAGGATGTGTTCTCTGGAGAAACCTGAGAGGGACTGAGGGAAGCAGGATAGGGAAACGGGAGAAGCTAAGTAGGAATGTAATTTCAGGTGAGGTTTAGCCTCAGCCTGAACCTAATGGAGAGATCTGGGAGGTCCACTGTCCTGTCGTGCATCCTCACGTTAGTTAATGATTGTCTGTAAGCTGCTTTGATCTGTGCTGCCGGTCTTGGGGTTGGATAGTGTTCCCTGGAACTCCAAGGTACCTCGATAAGAGGCTCCAATTCCTTAAGGGCACACTTTCAAAGAAAGTTACAGTGTGAAGTGTTGTTACCTGCAGCAGCACTAATAGTGGCTGGCAAAAAGCATACTGGGGATCTGGGCAGGGCCTCTACAACAGTTGCTTTAGTGAAATTTTAGTGGAAATGTATTTCCTGCTTCTTTCTATAGTGATGCATAGACACATGTCTTGTTATTTCTTTTTCCCCATCTATACTGCTATGCGGATGCCACCTCTTTAATCTTTGACGAAGGGGCCAAACACCTTCATTGGAAGAAAGATAGTATCTTTAAGAAATGGTTCTGGAAGAAATGGCTTTCCACATGCTAATGATTGAGCCTACACCCATATCTCTCACTATACAATAAACTAAAATAGAAATGAATCAAAGATCTAAATATTAACACAGAAACAATCTGTTGGAAGACAAATAGGTAACTCTTGAAGACATAGGTATAGGCAAAGATTTTATGAACAAAATCAGTTGCACAGGGAATATCACAAAGGATCAATAACTGGGATTGCATCAAAGCTTCTCCTCAGCAAAGGAAACTATCAGAGTGAAGAGATAACCCACAGAATGGGAAAATATTTTGCCAGCTACTCCTCAAACAGAGGACTGGTATCTATAATACATGAAGAACTAAAAAAAAAATTAGACCTCCCCTATTTAATGATCCAATCCAAAAATGGGCATCTGAAATGAATAGACACTTCTCAGATGAAGCACAAGCAGCAAATACATACATAAAAATGTTCAACAACTCTGGTCATTAGAGAAATGCAACTTAAAACAGTGCTCGGATTCCATGTCACTTCAGAAAGAATAGATATCATCAAGAAATTAACCAATAAGAAGTGCTGGCAAGGTGGCGGGGGGAAAAAGGAACCATTCTCCATTGTCAGTGGGAGTGTAAACTGGTACAACCACTACAGAAATCAGTATGAAGATTCCTCAAAAAACTAAAACTAGGTTGCATTTGACCCAGCTATTTTTCTTCTAGGTATCTCCCCCAAAGGGTTGAAGTCATCATACCACAATGATACATGCGTACCTAGATTTATAGCAGCACAATTTATAATAGCTAAACCTTGGAAACAGCTCACACACTCACCAGCAGATGAATGGATAAAGTGAATGCATTATTTATATAAAATGGGGTACTACTCTGCCATAAAGGATAAACTTGACACATTTTTAGGTAAATGAATGCATCTTGAGACAATAATCTTATGTGAAATAAATCAGACACACAAGTTTAAATATCACATTGTTTCTTTTGTAGGAGAAAAATTGAGGATAGATATTGGGAAGTAGGAAGAACATGTTCAAATGGGAAAGATAAAAAGGGAGAGGGGGAAGGAGAAAAAAGGAAGAAGAGAAAAAAGAGATTTAAAAAAAAAAGAATTGGAGGCTGGGGATTTAGCTCAGTGGCATACATACCTGCCTTGCAAGCACGGGGTCGTGAGTTCAATCCCCGGTACTGATTTAAAAAAAAAGTATTGAAAGAAGAGATGGAAGCAGAAGTTTTGTAAATGGGAAGGAGAAGATGCGTTGAAGGGAGAAGAAGGGAATAAGAAAAAATAAGATATATCAGGTACAGTACAAATTCCCCATGATGAATGTGATCATTATTTATGGCAACATGTACTAATAAAAAATTAATCAATTAAAAATACTAGTGCTAGGGATTTAGCTCAGTGGTGTAAGTGCCTGCCTGGCAAGTGCAAGCTCATGAGTTCGCTCCCCGGTACAAAAAAAACAAAACAAAACAAAAAAAAACTAGTGCTAGTGAGACATGATGGCACTTGCTTATAATCCCTAATATTTGAGAGACTGAGGCAAGAGGTCTACAAGTTTGGAGCCAGCCTGGGCATCTTAGTGAAATGTCTCAAAATAAAAATTAAAAGGGCTAGGGATACAGCTCAGTGGTTGTGCACTTGCCTAGCATTTGTGAAGTCCTGGTTCAATCTGCATCACCACCATCACCAAAAACAAGTGAACAAGCAAGTAAACAAGTGCTTCACCCAGTCTCAAAAAGCACATTTACAATTCAAAATATCAATCATGTAATGACAGATAAGATTCTGTCTTTCTGCTAGTATTCCCATCTTTTGCTACTGCTGAGTTACCACTTACTATATTTATGAAAACCATAGTATGATGTAACATCCTAAATTTTCCAGGCATAATAATAACAAAGCTTATTATCAGAATTATTCCAAAGGTACCTGCTCGAAGTCACACACAGGAATCCAGAGTCCGGGAGTCTGGGTATTACCAGGACTCCACTAAAATTCTTTTTGTTTGCAATTTTAATGTTTATTATTACATGTTTGCAGTACATATTCAGCAAAACCCTTGACTAGCACAAGAATAACTATGTTGAACAGATCTTGAGACAGAATGAACATTCTAGTATGAGACTAAATTAAAATTTAATAACGTATGTGCTTAAGTGTCAAATTAGCCTACTAATCTGAGTAGAGTTAACGCCCATGCAAATACATGGACCCCTCCCCATGAAGCCATCAGTACCTTTTGCAAGATATGTGTTCTCAGTTAAGATCTGTTGGACATCCGTTCAATTTAGTAGAATTCCCTGCCTTCCACAGGTGACAGTCCTTCTAAGTATTTTATTGAATATGACATTATCTACTTTATCCCTCTCTTCCTTTGCTCAACTTTTTTAAATAGAAAATAAATGCTCTCAAGCTACTGCTTAACATTACCTGATGAGCTCTGGCAAGTGATATGGAAGGATTATTCCTAATCATGTCAGGGCTTTGTTGAATTAACCGTTTGTTGAATTAACATGAAATTCATAGAAAATAAAACACTGTCATGTCTTCAAATATGCAAATCTTTTTCTTTCTTCCTCTCTCCTTCCCTTTTTCTTTTCTTCCTTATGGTGGTACTAGGGATGTAGTCCAGGGACACTATAGTACTGAACTATGTCTCTAACATCCTTACCCTCCCACACCTTTTTTTATTTTTTATTTTGAGAAAGTCTCAATAAGTTACCCAGACAGGCTTGGAACATGTGATCCTTCAGCCTCAGTCTCTAAAACAAGCAGGGATTACAGGTGTGTACGACCATACCCAAGCCAAAAAAAAAAAAATCCCATAATTGTAATACAACGTGTCTACGAAATTTGTTTTAAAAAGGACCTTAGGGAAAAAGAGTTAATATGTCCTGCAGATAATACTCTACAAGAGTTTTTCTTTAAAAACCAATCAAATGGAGACCAGATCAGTTTTTAACATTTTGGGATGAGTTGAGAGACTAATTAAAAGTGTTAGAATTGTTCTGTACCTATCTGTGCTGACTATAAACATATATGAATTATTAAAACTCATAGAACTGAAAACAAAAATGAGTGTATTTGCTGTATGTACCTTCTGGTATGTGTAAATTCTGGGTTTATTAGAATGAATCAGTGTGTAGTAATAAGCAGAATCTGTGTTTTTCAGATCTACTGTCACACAGAAAAGCTGTCTCATACCTGAAGATGCTTGACTTCCTGTAAATGGTAGGAGGATTGACGTGGATTTCTGTTAGACCAAGTTGCCCTGTGACCATCATATTGCGTAAAACATAGTCTGAATCCTTGAAAAGAGAAAGAGATTTCATTAAAGAGGAATAATTAGATCTCATATTCTCATAAAATCTTTCAGGGACAGAAATGCACAGAAGAATTAGGAAAGTTTAGATGACTTCTAGCTTTAAGACCAGTCACATTTTCCTTATTTAGTACCATGAAGGCATAAAATGTTCCATAACAGAAATTTTTTTAAAGAATAAGTTTTTTTAGTACTAGAGACTGAACCCGGGCCCTTCACACTGAGTTACATCCCCAACTCCTTTTGATTTAAAAAAAAATTTAAAATTTTGAGATAGAGTCTCACTAAGTTTCTGAGTTGTCCAGGTTGGCCTCAAACTTGTAATCCTACTGTTTCAGCTTCCCAGAGAACTGCTATTACAGTGTGTTTATATAGTTTTTCTGATACTAAAAGTGCATTTAGAACATTCAAAACTACAGAAATGCCCAAAGAAAATAAATGCAAAAAATTATTCAGTGAATTCTTTGTCCCTACAAATGCTATTCTTGTCAAGGTTACGAGTGACTCATTTTCAAATCACTGGTCAGTCTCTAGTCCTCCTTTTTAAAGTACCTCCTGGCACCAGCTGATTCAGTGAATAACTACCTTCTTGAAATAATTTTCTTTTGTTGGCTTTAGGGACACTGTGGTGGATTGACAACTGGTGGTCAACTTATAACAGCCAGCTGAACTGGGTCAATGGTGTTGGGTATGGACAGCCCATACCATGTTGTTACCAACAACATAAAAAAGAAAACTGAAGAGGAAGAGGTGGTGCTGTTGGTTCTCCTGTTGCCTTGGTTGTCCTAGAGGAGCTTATCAAGGTTCTTTTCTGATATGAATTTGGTTGTTCTCATCATCAGAAGAGCTGGGGGCCTTGTCACTGAGAATGGCTGTGGTTCACTTTGGGGGAGCTCTGGTCCTTACTTTGAGCATCGCTTCCTGGCTCCAGAGAGGAAGAGTGTGCTGTTTAACGTACTGGAGAAGCTAGTCATGCTGACTTCCTGATATGAACTCAGCTGTTCTCATTGTTAGAGAAGCTCAGGATCTTGTGGTTGCTGAGGATGGCTGTGGTGCTTTTTGGGAGAGCTCTGGTCCTTATTTTGAGCATGGCTTCCTGGCTCCAGGGCAGAACCCTCAGCCTAACTAGCACAGACTTTCATCCTGCTGGCACACTTTCAAGATTCCATTGCTGACCTTTAGGCCTTCCCAGCACAGATCCATGAAACAGACTTGCATGAGTCATTGCTGTGGGCTCTAGGCCTCCATTTGGACTTGTGGGAGGCATTGTTATGGACTCTAGGTCTTCAGCTGGACTCACGCAGGACATTGCTGTGTGATCTGGGGCCTCATTGGATTCTTTGGGGTCTTTAGTGTGTGGACACATTTCCTGTACTTTTTGTGTTTGATTCTTTGGGGATTATGATAAAATAATACTATAAATTATAAGTCCTGTATTAAGTTTTTTCCCTTACAAACCCTGACTACAACAGACACTATTCTTTTTCTGTTTTTTACTAAACATTCCTTGCAATTCTTGTCTCTGATTTATTTCCCTTACATCTATAGATTTTCAACCTGTAGGTCATGACCTATTTGTAGATTGTGAAAATATTTTAGAATCTTGATCAATTTTTTTGTAGGCATTAGTTTATAAGAAAGTAGTATTAATATATTCTGTAAAATACACTACATTTTAGGAAGACAAATTCAATTAGGAGGAGTAAAGTGGGGTATTTATGAGCTTGCTTTAAATAAATAAATTTTGGAGTAAAAGAGAAACCAGGATAAGAGAATCTGTAGAGGTTGCATCCTGAATGTTTCTTGGAAGATAAATAACTGCTGTGTAAGGTAAAGCTTTGTCTGTCCACTGTATGACCACAAGTGATCTCCCAAACTCTTTGGATGAAAAATGTTTTCAACATTATATTTAGTAGCTTAGTCTGATGTATGTTGCCAAACAGAATACTATAGATTGAGTAACTTATAAAAAAGAAATTTAATATTTCATGGTTCTAAAGGCTAGGAAGTCCAATATCAAGGTGCTGGCACTTTGCAAAGACCTTCTTGCTGTATGATCTCATGGTGGAAGGGAAAACTATGAGAGGGCTAGCAATCAAACTTACAGAGTCCAGCTGCTTTTCAGTCAGTGTTAATTCACTTATGATATTGGAGCTTTCTTGTGACCAAAATACTTCCTATTGGGCCTTACCTCCCTGAAGTGTTGCTTGGGGATTAAGTTTTCAACATGAGCTTTTTGGAGGACATGTTTGAACCACAACGTTTGGAAAATTGTTAAGATTATCCTTCATTGGCCAGGGGTGGCAGTGCATTTCTGTAATCCCAGCACATAGGAAATTGAGGTGGGAGGACTGCTGTGAGTTCAAGGCCAGCCTAGGCTACATAGTGAGTTCAAGGCCAGCCTAGACTACATAGCTAGACCCTGTCTCAAAAAACAAAAGCAAAACAAAACAAAAAAGATTATATGGTATTGACAACTGGGTTTCTAGCATTTTTCTATTTTTTATATATTCTATCTATCTATCTATCTATCCACTTATCTATCTACCTATGAAGCAGGGTTTCAGTAAGTCACCTAGTTGCCCAAGATGTGTTCAAACTTGAAATTCTCCTTTCTCACTCTCCCAGAATGCTGGAATTACAGATGTGCACCACTGTGCTTAGCTGAATAGTTTTTTAAAATCTCTCCCTGGCTGTATTTCTAGTATTTAAATCTTTAGCCAGAACCAGACAGTTCCTTTCCTGCTTTTTTTTCTGAAATTATATAAATCGACCATTCTGGCTGTTAGATCAGAAGCAAATGAAGGGCTCATAATATGTGAATACTATGCCTAAAAATAAGCTTATTTTTCTAACTATTAGTTAGACCAAAAATCTATAAATTAAGCAAGCCCGTCATTGGTTATGCAGTAGTGAGATAAGTAATCTTACTTAAAATTTCATAAGAAAGCTTTTCAGCAAAATGCTCCAATGATACTCTTCTTCCCAGCTTTTTCTTCTGTGACTCACTTATTTTCCCCCTTAGCTTTCTAATGCCTATTATTCTACCCTGTCTTATTACACACTGTATAACTTCTTTGTTTCGGCTTTTAGTTTTCTGATTTTATTACATTTAAAAAAAGAATTAAATAGAACAGACAATATTAGAAAACACCACATGTAGTAAAACTAACTATTGTTTTGTGAAACTTCTGCCTGTGTGTGTGTGTGTGTGTGTGTGTGTGAGTGCTCAGGATATGAAACGTTTTTCATGTTGTGGGTCACAGTCAATACAATTTTGAGTCACAGTGATTGCAAATACTTTGAGAGCCTTAGAACTCAGTTCTCAGCCTTTTTACTTTCTATTCTCACTCATTCCTTTGGTCATTCCATCCATTCTCGTGGTCTTATGTTTTGTTATATTTATTATGGATATATAAAGCATAAAACTAGCTTTTTAAACATTCATAAGGGTACAATTCAGTAGGATTGAACACATTCACAATGTTGTATGGCCCTGTCCCATGGCTTTGAACACCATTTATGCATTAACTTGGATTTCTCTCCATTCAGCTCCTAAGCCCAACTGCCAACCCAATATCTCCATCTAATTGTCTAATTGCAAATTATAGTCTTAAAATTCTTTTCTAATTTAGTACTAAAAAGTTACCTTGTGCTTTGTATTTATTTCATTGATAATTGAATATTTTTTCACATTTATGGACTTTTTTTTTTTTTTTTTTTTGGTACCAGGGATCAAACTCACAACCTCATGCTTACTAGGCAAGCACTTTAGACACTGAGATAAATCCCCAGCCCTATTTCTACTTTAAAACAGACATGTCCTATGCTTATTTACCTTTTAGATTAAACAGTCTTTTTGATTCATCTATGACAGTGATTTTCCACTAGTTTGTCATAAGCTAATTAACGCAGTGCCGGAGTTTGAGCTCAAGGCTTGCAAGTGCTCAGCAAATGCTCGGAAACTGAGCAGCAACCCCCGATCTAATTTCATTTATTATTTTGGTGCAAGAAAATTGTGCATTTTGACATAGGCAATATGTCAGTTGTTCCAATCTTTGGCATAAGATTAGCAATCATTCTTCAAACCAATATTGTAAATTTTCTCTTAATGTTCCTATTCTTAGCTATTCTATGAAGTTTAAAGTCTTTTATCAAATTTTAAAAAATCATGCTGGGAGTTTTTTCAACAAATTTTGTTAAATATGAAAATAATTTTTGGGAGAACTTAAGCCTTTATAAAGTTGTCTTCTTGTGAGAAAGGCTTTTTACTTCAGAACACTTTCTACTTTATTAAAATATTTGTATTCCTTAGTAACATTTTGTAGTTTGCTTCGTAGAGGGCCTACAGGTAATGGGATGAAGTGGAGAGAATGTTCTGGAGAGAGTCACAGAATTTTTGAAGAAAATTTTTGTTTTCCGTTATGGATGGTGAAACATTAATTGTAGTATTGTATTTTTTCCCCTCCTAATAGTCTCTCCTCTCATTCAAGCAGAAAATCTATAAAAAAAGGAATGTTATGAGGTAAAAGCAG